>QANZ01034327.1:97348-109597 GCA_003254925.1 Chamaecrista fasciculata
AAAAATTTGGGGGTTTTGATTTGTTTGTAGTGTACTTGAATGAAAATTGTAGTTGAATATAAGGATTTTTTGATAAATCATAGATGCTCATTTGTCTTTTGAGGTTCTAAGGACTATTTTGATAAAGGTCATAAACTTTTGGGATTATAGTGTAATTAAATCAGGACCTATTCAAAAGAAATCTTATGAAAAGGAGAAAATTCTATAATATTAGAATTCTAAAGACCCTTTTATAATTAATTCTTTATGTTTTGATCCCTTTTAGTAAAGGGAAAGGACTTAAACGCATAAGAGAAGACTTGTTGGGAGATTTTTGACATTTTAACATAAATTTGCCGTTAAATCGTAACAGAATAAAACCTCAGGGGACCAAATTGCTAACAGAGCAAACCACGGGGTACCACAATGCAAAAATTTTTCTTTCAGGGTACCGAAGGGGAACCGCCCCTAACCACAGGGTACCAAATTGCAATTTACCCATTTTTTTATGTATATGTCATGTCGAAGAAGAATAATGGAGGCAAATGAATCTCTTCAATGATACTCTTAGAAAATGGTGACACAAGTTTTTCTTCTTCTTCTTTTCTCACTACATTTGTGTTAGAGAGTATAACATTCATGTTTCATATCATAATAATTTTTTTAAGGATTAATGAGATATGATACCATCTCACAACACCCTTATAGTTCAACTATAAAATGATTTTTCAATACCATTTCACTTTCTTTCTAATTATACTTTTGGTTTGTATTTGCAGATGAAAAAATTAGATCAATCAAAAGGTTTGAATTTTCTTTAAAATCATATCATTCAAACCCGTCGTTTTTTCCAATTCTTATGCTCTTGTCTTCCATCCACATCACCTTATATTTCCATATAAAATAATATTAAGTTTATTGTTTAATAGATTTGTTCAAGATTTAAATTATTCATTATGAATTATGAGGTTGTTTTATTTTAAGAATCCGTCAATTTGTACAAACTTCAAATTATGTTAGCATATATATGGTGTTATGTATATGACATGATCGATTTTCTCTAGGTGGCAATTGGTGATGTCGGTGACGATAGCCTCAATGGCATCTCAGGCGTAGGAAGGATGGTTATCAAAGATGCCAAAATTGAGCATGCAAGACCATCGTAATTGTTTTCTCTTCAATCTTTGATTTTGGTTATTTTCTTTCATATCCTTCTCAATTGAATATTCCACTAATTTCTCAACTACTTTGCTTTCTTACTTTTAATTAATATTTTATTTAATTCTTTGTATAATATTTTAAGCGTTGCATGTGAGTTTCAAATGACCACGTTGCATTCGTGCATGCTGTCGATGAGGGTGAATGGGCGCAGCAGCAAATTAAAGAAAGGGGATGGATGCAACAAATTTTTTTTATTTAGTTTTATAATTTTTTATTTAATTGATTTTATGGGTGATTTTCTTGACAGCTTTTGTCTTATAATTTAATTTTCTTATTAATGTATTGATTAGGGTTCTACCTCCAACTTCAATATGTAATGGTTATATGGGATTAATTAACATTGTGGATTGTTTTGCTTCTTTTTGTTCTATCATTTGTTTTATATTTTTTTGATTAAAAGTGCGACATTGAATTTTTATAAGATAGCAAATAATAAAATCATGGTATTCATTTGTTTTGTCAATAAGGGTCTTCATCTGTACGTTAAAGAAAAGAGTTTTGAATGCTAATAAATTGTCAATTTTGTCACTCAAAATTGAGCTGCAAGTTAAAAATGAAAAAAGTTTTTACTCCATTTCATGCTATTTTGGCTTTGTTCAATTGATTGCATTTGATATGCAAATCACAATATTTTGGGTATGCCTTAATGTGTAAAATTGATATTTGATATGCAAAATATAATTTACACATTAAGGCATACCCAAAATTGAAGCAAACTTAGGTAAATTATATTTTGTGATCGCGAAGATTTCCACCACAAATATCAATTTTACTTTTTTGTACTTTCATTTTTTGATAATTTAAAATTTAGAAATATAATGAATATATTTTTAAGGAAATTACTTAAATAATTACATATATAGTATTAATATTTACTTATGTCATATTATAAAAGAAAGTAATGCAATGCTGACTATAAAACAATTAGTGGATTAATTTTAGAAATTCAAAACAATTAGTATCATTAACTAAATAATATATCAAATTTTCAAAATTTCGAAATCCAGTTTAGACTTAACCCTACCTTAAAACTAAACTTGATTTGCATTATGTGATAAGAATTTTTTTATTTTTTTTGGCCTGGACATTATGTGATAAGAATTACTTTTGAATGTATGACATATAAACACTCACATGGTGTTAAGGCGGGTGACAAACTTTGTAAATATTCAAATCCTTTGTCATATCATTTTGAAAATTAATGTGTGATACTTACTATTTTGCATGATTTTCATGCACAAATCATGCATTATCATTATTTTTATTAATTAACATAATGCATTATAGATAATCATGTGCGAAATTTATGTTCATTGTTTACATTACTTTAAATGTTTCATCTTTAATGATCTAATAAATGATAACCAAAAATTATTTATGGTCATCAATCACCAATTATTTTTAATTATGTCTCTTATTATTTATAACTTAGGTAAGGCTGAAATTCAGCCTTTATCACTTAATTGAATAATTTAAATTATGTTATGTTACAAAAATGATTATTTTGAATTTTGTAATTGATTAAATTCCCTTTATTTGTACCCAATTCCCACATAAAACAATAAGTTCTTAGTTTCTTAACATTGATTTTGAGGTTTTTTCAGCAATATATATATTATATGGTAAGACACTTTTGCTATCTATTATGTCTTTATATTGCAAGAAAATAAATTTATATAACAAGATAAATTGGCCAATAAAAATTCCCTATAATGCAATGTTGATTACTAATATTTTTTGCCAGAATGGTTATTAATGTTTTGGTTCTTCATTTATCATAAAAGTATGAACTTTTTATTTATTAAAATTTAAAAGACAAATGCAAAAGAACTACAATTTTTTTTGTTCCTAAATTTTAAACGTAGGCAGACTAAGGGTTTTGAAAGTTGGTGTTATTGGTGAAGTAAGAAGCTGGAAAGAGAACAAAAATAAAGGACATGAAGTTCCATTTTAGAATTACACTAGGTTTTGACCCGTGCGATGCACGGGTGGTCATGATACAGAAATATGTTACAGAGTACCTGTTTGGTCAACAACATTATATACTACGAAGACTTCAATCTAAAGACAAACATAATGTGATGTGACGAGGTCATCAGTGTTAAATAGATCCAGGCAATACCAACAAAGGTTGGCCCAGTTGGTAAGGAGTCGACTTATAACCCACAAGGTCGTGAGTTCCATTCCCACTGCCGATGTGAGGACCTTGTTGGTAGGCGATCTGTAAGTACCTCTTTAAGCGCTCATAGAGCCTGGAGGCCTGCCCTGGCCTTGGTGAGCCCCTGGGGCCCAACTCACCTAAACTTTTGCCTACCAAAAAAAAAAAATAGATCCAGGCAATGGTTTCGTACAGGATTACAATGTTCAGCCAATTTATTATTAAAATAATATAAACAAAACATGCTATAGTGCTTGTACAATATATCATTATCAAATCGATATCATTATGTAAAATATAAAAAACATCATGCTCTTTTATCCATATTAATAAGTCATCTAATATTTTGGAATACTTCTCTATAAAGAACGTTATCAGTTTTCCTGCTTTCTTCGTCCTTTTGACCCATGCAATGCACGGGCGGTTGTGTTTCAAAAGTATGTTATAGAGGATCTGTTTGTTTCAACCAATTTAATAAAAAGAACACTTTAAATTGAACATTTATATGTTCCAAGCTGTAGATTGTGCATGCCATCAAATCATATCTGTTGTATGTTCCAAGTAATTTTTATTATACCTTTCTCACGTGGAGCACATCTATAATTGGAAATGAATAAAAAAGAAGTAAGTTATAATGCTCGCTATGAAGTTGTTAAGACGATTGCTAATAAAACAATATCATTTGTTAAACTATTCAAACATCCGACTAGCGTATTCATAAGAATAACTCATCTAACATTTTGGAATACCTCTCTGTATACAACGTTCTCAGTTTATCCGCTGCCTTCATCCTTCGACAAATTTTCAATTAGTATTGTCACGACCCCCTCCATGGGAGCACGTGACCGGCATGGACATCAGTCCATCCCACGCTGTAAGCCTACCCACCGTAAACCCACATCAAAAACACCATAACAACATAATGATTCACTTTATACACAATTATATTAAACGATACTTGGACAAACATAATTCATCATTCACTTGCACATTCCTGTCAATCTACCAATTTAGAATATCATCTATTGATTCAAACATTGTCTCAAATATCAAATAAAGACACAGTGCCAAATTAAACTATGGCATCAGCGACTCATACAAAATATCGAATAAATCCCTGAATCCCCTCCCTAAGTACTAATGGAGTTGACACTCTAGAGTTAAATGCAACTTTACACCAGAAGACAAATTACCCACACGAACATTGACGTGGGCTTCTTAATAATTCCCTCTCGGAGCAGAAGTAGCAGCTTGTCCTAGACCTGTATCTGAAACTATAAAAGGAAAGGGGTGAGTCGAAACTCAGTGAGCGGCTAACCCATCCCAGTCGCGGTGTAGGGCACCACCACGTAGGGAAAGGGGTCACCAACAATATCGGAAACATGATGACAAACAAATCTTATAATAAGTTCACTTATACATTAAAAATGACTACTCTCATAATTGTATTTAAGTACCTTTATTAATCGGATATAAACAAGGATTCAAGTGTTGGGAATCCTAGGCGCCTAAGGCAGCGGAAGCAAAAATTAAAATAAAAAATAACGCCTAAGTCCTATGATTCCCGAACGGATCCGCTAGTAGAATTTAAAACTTTTGGTTAGTGTTATACCTCAGAGTTTCAAAACGATGGTTGTACGGGGCGAGTTCCACGGAGTCCACTCCCAGAGTTCTCCCTCTGCCAGTAATCCACACGAACAGTTTCTTTGATCACCGAGGTGCTAGCCTCCAAATTCTTTTCTCAAAAGAATTTCCGGGACCAATCTACAGACCTCTGAATTTTCAAGAACTCCTTCTTGATAATTCAGANTATTTAGAGAGAAAAGGTAGCTTAAATATAATATGAAATTCCCAACGATAATTATACCCATAACGTTCACCTTTAAAATAAACAATAACACTGCCAAATCTAGGGATATCATTCTAACCATCAGAAATGACGAAAACACTCAATATCAACAACATCAATGTTCAACATCGAGCAATCATTAATTCATAACCAAATAGGGTTTCAATGCAATAGATCTATCAAGTATCACAACACAGCTGGGCGTTACGTATCGCCGTCCCCAGCATTCCCATTTCCATTTCCAATTCCCACCTAGGCGTTACGTATCGCCGTCCCCAGGGGGTTTGCTCACTTTCATATCCATATCCACTGGGCGTTACGTATCGCCGTCCCCAAAGATTTCTCATTTTCATATTCTCTTTCATTTCCCACTTGGGCGTTACGTATCGCCGTCCCTAAGGGTTTCTCTTGTCCGTCTCTTCTCATAAATCGGCTGGGCGTTACGTATCGCCGTCCCTTGCATACACAAACACAAGTGATACATCACTATTTAGGCGTACGCCTAAACGGCCATCGAACCGGGCCTCTTCTCCCCTCCACACCTTGCCAGGCGCACCCGAGCCAATCAGGTGCCCTCTGAACAGTTAGGGGCGGCCGTGATCCATCCAGGGTCTTGGCGCACGCCTCCTACATAACACGCAGTCACCCACGACTGCCTTGTCCCGCAAACTTCGCTGAGGGAGATCGTGGGTCACGACCTTAGTTACACCCACGTTCTCCAGACTCTGGCGCCCGCCATGCGATACGACACGCAATCACCCACGATTGCCTTGCTCCGCAAATCTCGGTCTCCACCATCTCCGCTGGTGGAGATCGTGTCTGGTTACGTGGTCCGCCCCGCGCGCTGACCACCTCTCTCCCCCCTGCTCTATAAATAGAGCTCAACTCAACAAATCAAGGTTAGCTACTCTTTACACCCCAGAATTCTCTTACTCTCACATCCCTCTCTTACTAACTTGAGCGTCGGAGTACTCTTCGCAGGGCCCCCCTGTGAAGCTCTTGCAGGTTCTTGTTCGATTCTTGGCTCTAGCAGCCCACATCCGGTGAACTAGGTAAGTGCTACCCATTTTCTAGTTTATCATTGGCGTCGTCTGTGGGGACTCTCCTCCTCACCTGCTGAACTCTGCGGGCTTTCACGCTCGCCCTCTATTGCTTTTTTCTTTACAAAAGCTAACTCACCAACGTTTACCTTGTTGAACTAGGTGATCCTCACTTTGCTATGGCTCATAATGACTCCCCTCGCGATCCCCTTTTGGATGACCCCTCTGATTCCCAGGAGCACGCCCCTGGCTCTCAAGAGGACCAAGAACAGGAGGAACATCGGGAAGAGGGAGCACCCTCTCGAGTAGCACCACCTACGACCGAGATGGGCGCCACGGGCCAAACTTTCCAAGCTATGGACATCATGTCCATCTTTCGTGGAATGATGAAGGAGCAGACGGAATATCTTCGTCGCGAATTCCAAAGCCTCTCTGTCCACAGCACACCTCAGGGGTCGAATCCCGGCCGCCGCAACACAACGGCTGGTTCGGCCCAGGAAAACGCGCCAGCTGCTGGTTTTGAGGACGAGCCGGGTACCTTTATTCCCCAGAAGGGACCTTTCGCCGTGTCCATCTAGCGTGACATTGTGCCACAGGGCTTCAAGATGCCCGTCAAAATGGTGCCCTACGACCCAGCTGCAAATCCAAATTTGCACCTGAAGGCGTTCCATGCGAATGTCCAGTTGGCGTCCCTCACAGAGGGAAAGAAATGCAAGCTCTTTCCCACCACACTCGGTCCAGAAGGACTCCACTGGTACGCCCGCCTACCAGACTACTCAATCCACAACTTCGACGAGCTGGAGGCCGCCTTTCTCAAGCGCTTCGCCACCAGCATTGTTTACAAGAAACCGTCAACTGTCATGGCGGACCTCATCCAGGGCTCCAGTGAGAGCCTCAGGGACTTCCTTAAGCGTTTCTCTGAACGCTGCCACGAGGTGGAGGACCTGGAAGACAACGTGGCCATCCACGCCTTCAAGCAGGGCCTACGCCCAGGGAACGTTTCCAACGAGTTGGCGCTCGCCAACCCGAAGACCTTGGACGCGCTACTGAAGCAAGTCCGCGATTTCATACTCAAGGAGGACAACCAGGTCGCCTCAAAGAGCCGCTTCAGTAAACTGAAGGACATGCAGAATAGCCAGACAAGCACCCGGACCCAGAACGCCAGTGGAAACGGTAGTGGAAAATGGAAGAGGCACGATCGCCCTTCCAACTCATCACCAGGAGCCCAGCGCACGCCCTTCACAGGCAAATTCCCGACCTATCACATCCTCACTGTCTCTAGGTCGGAGATTTTGCGCGCCTGCGGATCCCTCGACTTCTTCCCGGTAGCTAGGCCGCTCCCGGCCAAGACCGGCCGCCCGCGAGACACGAGCAAACACTGCCGATACCATAACGGCTATGGCCATACGACGGACGAATGCATCTCCTTAAAAGATGCCATCGAACAACTGATCCGCGACGGCCATCTGGCCGAATATAAACAGAAGAAGCGGCCAGAGTCTGATGGGGACGCCTCCCACCAAAAGAACAGGAAAGTCACCGAGAGCGGGAGTGGCGGCTCCAAGCACTCTGAGACGCCCGCCCGGAACGTGATAAACACAATCTCCGGTGGGATACACAGGCATAAGACTCCCCATAACCGCAAGAACATCATGCGGTCCATCATGTGTATGCACTACACGAGCATCAAACGCTCCCATGAAGACATCCACGCGCCTATCACCTTCACCCACGATGAGCTGAAGCCCGTTGAATACGACGAGCCCATGGTCATCACGGCGCGCATAGGTGAGATTGACGTACGGCGAATATTGGTGGACCAAGGGTCATCCTCGGACATCCTCTACTTCCACGCCTTCGAGCACCTGGGCATCCCCCTGAACGCCCTCAAGCCCTTCAATGAGCCGCNTCAAGCCTTTCAATGAGCCACTGATCGGCTTCGCCGGGACCAGGACGCCCGCTGAAGGAGTTCTCGAGACCAAGCTCACCCTCGAGGGCGATGGCGACCCTCCCAGAACAGCTGCTATCTATGCCAGCTTCATCGTTGTAGCCGCACCGTCCGCCTACAATGCCATCCTTGGCCGCTCCAGCCTCAACGCCTTCAGAGCAGTGATCTCCACTGCTCAGTTACTCATGAAATTCCCTACTCGCTGGGGAACTACTCCACTACCAGTCTGGCTCGAGTCAAGATTGACCCCGGGTACCAGACCCGCCAGTTCATGGAAGGAAAACCAGACTGTCCTCCCCCGGAGCTCGCCGGAGAGGACACAGACACGGGCGCATCAGAAATCACGGACCTCCGCGATGAGGTATGCCACACCAGTGGCTGACGCCCCCTGAATCAGCAGCTAACTCTAATGGGTGGACTAGCCGCCCGGCCTTAAGATTAGTTGCAAGTTTTCCATTTTCATGTCTGTTATGTTTCAGTTTTTCCCTTCCCCTAAAATGCTTAAGACCCCCATTTGTCATTTCCATGTATGCTCCGACCTACTCATGGCGGACACCTTATTATATCAATGAAATCATTTATTTAATGAAATCATTTTCCATTACAAGATCTCTTTACTTACACATATCTTGTCTCACAAATTAGGTCGAGGGCGCACGCCCCAAACCTTCGGACACGCTTGTCCAAATTCACTTCCCCGGACACCCGGAGCGAATAGTGAACATTTCTGCGGATCTACCCGCCCAGCAGCAAGCCAGGCTATCCGACTTCCTGCTCGCCAACGGCGATATTTTTGCGTGGTCTGCGTCGGACATGCCCGGCGTTGACCCCCAGCTGGTCATGCATTCCCTGGATGTTGACGACCGCCCTGGCGTTTTTCAAAAGAAGCGAGTCTTGGGATTAGAGCGGCAGCTCGCCGCAAAGGATGAAGTAAACAAACTATGGCGGCCGGGTTCGTTCGGGAAACCAAATATCCTACCTGGCTATCCAACGTCGTTCTGGTCCCCAAACACAACGGCAAGTGGCGAATGTGTGTTGATTTCACGGACCTGAATAAGGCGACCCCCAAGGACCTTCATCCACTCCCTAGCATCAACAAGTTGGTGGACAACACCTGCGGGTACGCCACCTTGAGCTTCCTCGACGCCTTCTCAGGTTACAACCAGATCAGGATGAATCCTAAGGACGTCGACAAGACGGCCTGCATCACCGAACAGGGCATCTAGTGCTACAACGTCATGCCCTTCGGCTTGAAGAACGCAGGCGCCACATACCAAAGAATGATGGACAAATTCTTCAAGGACAACATAGGCAAAAACATTGAAGTCTACGTTGACGACATGGTTGTCAAAACGAAGGCCGGTGGCGACCACCTGGATGACCTACAGGAAATCTTCCAGATTCTCCGCCATTACCGATTGCGCCTCAACCCTGCCAAGTGCGCTTTCGGGGTCGCCGGGGGCAAATTCCTAGGCTTCATGATCTCCCAGCGCGGGATAGAAGCCAACCCGGATCAATGTCAGGCCATCATCGACATGGCGTCCCCAAAAACACTGCAGGAAGTACAACGCCTCAACGGGCGCATAGCCGCGCTCCACCGCTTCCTGGCAAGGTCGGGCGACCGGTGCTTACCCTTCTTCAAAACTCTTAAAGGAGGGAAGAACTTCACTTGGACAGCCGAATGTGAACAGGCGTTCCAAGAACTAAAGGCGTATCTGAGCAGACCGCCAATTCTCACTACCCCTACGCCAGGCAAGCCGATCTATGTATACCTTGCCGCAACCGATGTGGCAGTAAGCTCCGTCTTGATCATCGAGGAAAAAGACGAACAACGACCCATCTACTTTTCCAGCAAAGTACTCACGGGCACCGAGACCCGGTATCACTTACTTGAAAAGCTGGTGTACGCCCTACTCGTTTCCACGAGAAAGCTGCGACCCTACTATCAACAGTACGTGATAATTGTCCGCACCGACCGCCCCATGCGGCAAATCATTCATCAGCCCGACATTGCGGGCCGCCTGGTCAACTAGTTGATCGAGCTTTCCGAATTTGGCCTCACTTTTAAACCGCAACGTGCAATCAAAGGGCAAGCTCTCGCCGACTTCGTCGCTGAAATGACGCCCGCCACTCCTACCCCCATCGTGTGGAACCTCTACATTGATGGGGCCTCGTCCGCCAAGCTTCGCGGTGCAGATGTTATTGTCGAGTCCCCTGACGGTTACACTATCGAGCAGGCCATCGACATACGCTTTCCGGCCACAAACAATCAGGCCGAGTATGAAGCACTCATCGCTGCCCTCGAGCTCTCCATGGGCATGGGCGCCCTGGACGTTCACGTCTATAGCGACTCCCAGCTGGTAGTTGGCCACATGAAAAGAGACTTTGAGGCCAAGGAGCCCACTATCCTCAAATACGTGGAGAAGGAAAAATACATACTCCGCCATCACATCCGGGCCGCCCAGTTCTCCCACGTCCTGCGTTCTAAGAACACCAGGGCAGACGCTTTGGCAAAATTGGCCTCTAAGCCGAACGCCCGTGGCCGTTCATCTATCATTCGCACCACCCTGGAACGCCCATCCATTGAAGGACCCATGGTCCTAGCTATTGCGACAACAACTGATTGGCGCACGCCAATCATGTCATACATCAGGGATGGCACTCTCCCACCAAACAGGAACGAAGCTGGCAAGGTCGTACACCGGGCTGCCCACTACTTCCTTTGGGGGAACGACCTTTATCGACGAGGTCACTCCATGCCTTACCTCAGGTGCGTGGGACCAGATGATGCACGCCTCATCCTTGAAGAGCTCCACGAAGGACTCTGCGGCTCGCACCAAGCAGCACCCACATTGAAGCGCAAAGTCCTCATCTCGGGGTACTATTGGCCCTCCGTTATTCGGGACGCCACAGCGCTGGTGAAAACCTGTAGAAAGTGCCAGGAGCACGCTAATCACATCCACATCCCAGGAGAGGACATGCGCCCAATGGAATCCCCTTGGCCCTTCGACGTATGGGGGATCGACATCCTCGGACCATTCCCGACCGCCACCGGCCAGCGGAGGTTCCTTATCGTCGCGATCGACCTTTTCACTAAATGGATTGTGGCTGAACCGGTCAAATCCATCAGCTCTGCCCAGATGAAAACTTTCGTCCTGCAGAACATATTGTCTCGCTTTGGCGTTCCCCAGCGAATCATCAGCGACAACGGCCGCCAATTCATCAGCGAATCCTTCCGCGATTTCTGCGCTAAGTATGACATCTCCCTTGGCAATACCTCAGTCGAGCACCCCTCGACTAACGGGCAAACCGAGCTCGCCAACCGCATCATCCTGAACGGGTTGAAGCGCAGACTCGACAACGCCAAAGGCCGTTGGGCAGACGAACTCCCAACCGTCCTGTGGTCTTACCGTACTACACCCCAAGAGTCTACAGGCGAGGCACCATACACCCTTACCTATGGGTCGCCCGCCATGATCCCAGCCGAGACCGCCTTTCTCTCCGACAGAGTCTTGTACAACAATGAGGAGGCAAATCGAGGCTGTCGGGCGATCACCTTAGACGAACTTGAAGAAGTACGTGAAATCGCCAGCATCCGGCAGGCTGCCTACAAGGAGCGCATGGCGAAGTACTTCAACAAAAGGGTCAAACATCGGTCCTTTGACATTGGCGATCTCGTACTTCGCGACGTCGCCAACGATCGCTTGAACCGCTCACACGGCAAGCTACACCCAAACTGGGAAGGTCCATACCGCATCGTCAAGGTTATCCCCGGTGGCGCGTACATGCTTTCTGTTGGGAATCCTAGGCGCCTAAGGCAGCGGAAGCAAAATAAAATTGAAAATAACGCCTAGGTCCTATGATTCCCGAACGGATCCGCTAGTAGAATTTAAAACTTTTGGTTAGTGTTATACCTCAGAGTTTCGAATCAATCGGTTGAACGGGCGAGTTCCACGGAGTCCACTCCCAAAGTTCTCCCTCTACCAGTAATCCACACGAACAGTTTCCTTGATCACCGAGGTGCTAGCCTCCAAATTCTTTTCTCAAAAGAATT
>QANZ01034334.1:0-10087 GCA_003254925.1 Chamaecrista fasciculata
GAATTATTAAATCACCAAATTTCTCCCTATATATATGGGACAAGTCGACTTGCCTAAAAAGCATAGCACACAAACCCTAGTTTGATTTTCCTCCTAAGAGTTAGAGAGAGAAAATATTCCTTTGCACACACATAAGAGAAAGTCGACTTTCTCTAAGAGTTAGGGAAATTTCGACTTTGCTCTATAATTAGGGTTTTGAGAGAAGAATAGGCAAGAAGGAGTTCTTGTGGGGGGATTCTTCTAAGCGCCACCTCAGTTGCTGATTCAAGAAGGAGTTCTTGAAGTCAGAGGTCTGTAGATTGGTCCTAAATTCTTTTGGAGAAAAGAATTGGAGGCTAGCACCTCGGTGTTCAAAGAAACTGTTCGTGTGGATTACTGGCAGAGGGAGAACTCTGGGAGTGGACTCCGTGGAACTCGCCTCGTTCAACCATCGAATTGAAACTCTGAGGTATAACACTAACCAAAAGTTTTAAATTCTACTAGCGGATCCGTTCGGGAATCATAGGACCTAGGCGTTTTTTTTTATTTTATTTTTGCTTCCGCTGCCTTAGGCGCCTAGGATTCCCAACAGGGCTTTGGCCTCGTTGTTTTGAATCTAGCCATTCACATGTTTTACGTATGACTTAACGGGGTTATCAAAACGGTTTTGGACCTCAAGGCATTAGATGGGATAAACATGCCATAATAAGTATCATATGATGATACAGTCCCATAAGGATCTAAGAGTCACATAGAGATGTGATTGGTAAGGAGTTACCTACCTAAATAACCAAAGGGTGCATGATCGCCTACGCGACGATAAACTTTGGTGAAATATGGGTCTTAGTCACTAATAATAAATTTTACTGGGTTTTATAAAATGGTGGATATATATTTTCCTGCTAATTAAACTTTTCATATCTTAGTAGTAGAATCAATGGCAACAAACAATAGTTCATCACTATCACTGCGATCTGTCCTTGAGAAGGACAAGTTGTCTAGGACAAAATTCCTTAACTGGTATCATAATTTGAGAATTGTTCTCAACCCAACGAAGGAAGCTGCTGACTTCCTCGACTGGTTTTGTAATTTGAGATTTGCTTTCACCCAACAAAGGAAATTTTATGTCCTAGAGATCCCTCCCCTGAAGAGCATGCCAAGGACGCTCCAAGAGCTCAAAGAACTGCTTGGAGAAGCACTTCAATGACTTTGTGGACGTCGCTTGCCTGATGCTGGCCACGATAGTTCAAAGAGTTGAACAAGGGAATATCGTCGACTGTTGAGATGGTCACACATCTCAAGGAAACGTTCCAGAATCAGGGGAAAGGGAAGGGCAAAGGAAAGAGGAAAGGAGACGCCGAGTTTGGTGGGACCAAGCCAGTGGCTGGGCCTAACCCACTACCTACCAAGAAGGCAAGGCCTTCAAAGGATGCAATTTGCCTTTTGAGAAATTGCAAATTGTATTTGGAAGATCAAAAGAATAAAAGGAGAGATGAGATCTCTACTTCTGGTATCCTTCGTTATAGACGTTCACTTGTCTACTATAACCGCTTGGGTATTAGATATAGCATGTGGTTTTCACATTTGATGTGAAGGGTCTTAGAGACAGTAGAAAGCTGGACAGAAGCGAGATGGACCTACGAGTAGGCAATAGAGCAAGGGTTGCTACTGTTGCTGTAGGAACATGCGAGCTTATTTTGCCCTTTGGTGTGCAAGCTTCAGAGATCCATTTATGGATTGAAGCGAGCATCAAGGAGTTGGAATCATCGTTTTGATGAAGTAGTCAAAAGAGTTTGGCTTCTTACAAAACACTGACGAGCCTTGTGTTTACAAGAAGGTTAGTGGGAGCACAATTGTGTTCTTGGTGCTATATGTCAATGACATATTGCTCATTGGAAAAAATGCTCCAACCTTAGAGATTATGAATCTTGGTTGTGAAAATCTTTTTCAATGAAGGACTTAGGAGAAGCTGCCTATATTCTAGGCATTAAGATCTATAGAGATAGATCTTGTAGGCTTCTTGGATTGAGTCAGAGTACGTGCTTGGATGAGGTACTAAAGGGGTTCAGTATGCAAGACTCCAAGAGGGATTCATGCCAATGAATCATGGTTTAACCCTGAGCAAGAATCAGTGTCCCAAGACACTTGATGAGCGAGGGCGCATGAGTGGCATCCCTTATGCTTCGGCAATAGGATCCATCATGCTATGTACTCGACCCGATGTGTCGTTTGCCCTGAGCGTGGCAAGCCGGTTCCAACGAGACCCTGGTGAGTATCATTGGACCGCTGTCATAAGCATCCTTGAGTACTTAGGAAGAACTAAGGATGAATTCTTGGATTATCGTGGAATTGATGTGTAAGGGGTTACACAGGTGCCCGTTTTCCAAAACCTACCAAGATGAATCGCAGTATGGATACGTGTTTCTCCTGAACGGTGGCATCGTGAGTTGGAAAGAGTTCCAAGCGGAGCACGATTGCTGATTCTACAACAAAGGGTTGGTCGCGTGGAGACGCAGACCGTAAAACTTATTTCTTAGGTGTGATTGGTGGTCACCCTGTGGAGACAGGAAGACACCAAACGGGAAAGGGTTCCCCACTGATGTTCCAATAGTGATATATATATATATATATACTCAGACATGATCACCTAGAGATGGTGATATCAAGATATGTAAAGTAGCAGACGAGGATGATGTTGCCAGTCCTCTTGCGAGACCCCTAGCACAGGTCTTACATGAGTGTCATGTAATGTCAGATGGGGATTAGACACATTAATGGGTGTTCCTAGTGTAGGAACAGTTTGATTAATGATGGTACCTAGTGATGGAGATTGTGCCCTAGGGCCAATCATTTTATTTATGTGTTATTTGAACATGTATAGTTTTTGATTAATTTATAGAGATAAATTATGTTGTTATCATATTATTAGCGTGTTTACTATGATAGCGTCCTTGATTAATTATAAGATAATTAATCTAAAACTGTCCCTGGTCGATCATTCACGTGGGAACGTAAATGAACTAAGACCAGCATGACCTCGGTGTATAGAGATACATGCACTAGATGCTTCTCGAGAGCCATGGTGCAATTTTGTAAGGGTTACAAAATTGCTGGACCGACCCGGAGAGTCCTGCATGGGTTTAGTCATAAGCGAGCCTCTCCTGTACACCTGTCACGATAGCCTTAGACCTGAGGTCTTGACTATTCCGGCATTGTAGTTGTCAAACTTTGGCCTAGTCCAACGTTACCCGTAGCAGGGTAGCCATACAGGCTAGGTACGGGTTTGGTTGATTACCGTGCAAAGGAATGTGGTTGACCAAGATGGGATTTTGTCCCTCATTTAAGATGAGAGATATTTAACTGGCGCCCTCGATGAGTCTGTCCAAGAAATGCGTGGCCACGCTGGGAATTGGGACTAACTCAGGAAATCGAGAAAGTTGTGGTTTGGATTTTGGATGACATTCCCGTGCCTGATCCATGACCAAAATATCGTGAGACAATAGGAATTATGACAAGGTGGTATTTAGGTTAAATCGTTAAAACGTTAAAGCGATAACTCCCGTGTTTTGGGTAGTTGTGATGGCTTGCTAGAGTCCGCTCACAACTTGTGAATCATAAAGATGATTTGCTGCCAACTTCACGTGAGGCCTGCTGGGTCACACATGAGCAGGATCAAGATGCTAATTTTTGGGACACGAATTAGGGTTAATTCGTGAGTCACTTAGGTGACACAATTTAGGACATAGTTAAATGTCTTAGGACATTAAATCTTGTCTTAAATAAATATCTATGATTGAGGTTTTAAATTTGTTGGACAAATTTAAATTTAAATTAATTGTTAAATAGTTTTACAATTAAAATATTAGTGAATAAATAAATTAAATAAGTTTCCTAAAAATTAGGGAATTATTGATTTATTAAATTCACTAAAATTGGGAAATAAAAGGATGAGGGTGGCGCCTCATTATCTTTGTTTTTATTAATAGAAATTGTTTTTATTAATTAAATAAAGATAAGATAAATATCTTTTGGAAAAGATATAGGATTTGAATTAAAAGATATTAAGGTAATTCTTTTATTCAAAATTGTTAGGAATTAGTTATAACTACCTAAGGAGTTTGGGTTGTTATAAAATTCCTCCAAAAACTCCATGAGAATTTCGCCTACCCCCTTTCTTGGGATGGAAGATTTGATCTTGCATTTTAGAGTTTGGGTCTAGGCTAAAGTCGATTTTTATATTTAATTATTAAAGTAATATTTAAATTATAAAATCAAAATCTCATGACTCATTCCAACCAATAGGATTTGAGCAAATTAAGATTTGATCCAAGATTTGATCTAGGATAGGTCAAATTCGAAATTGGGCCTTATTTTTGAATTATAATATTAAGTTTAATATTATAAATCAAAAGATATTTTGAGATATCTAAAAGATATCCCATATCTTAGAGATATCCTAATTGGATTAGGATTCCCTAAAACTAGGAATGAGAACACTATAAATAGAGGCACTAGGCGCCTATCTCAGAGATAACTCACAACACAGATCAATTCTTGGTCAGACCAAGAATTTCGCCTAGAGCATCTATAGAGAGTGAAAAATCGCCTAGTCCTAATATTATGAGAGTGAGTCGATTTTCTTGAAGAAAGAGAATTGGACCTGCACCTGATAATATTAGTACTTCCCAATCAATCTTGATAATCAAGAACAGTTCTTGATTATTCAAGAATCATAGATAGAGTTCCCGTATTCACTTGGGAAGAAGTGAAGGAGGCTAGCACCTAGGCATCTGCCAAACTGCTCGTGTGGATTACTGGTAGAGGAAGGACACTCTGTGGACTTCTCAAATTCGCGAATACGATAAGTCACCGATCAAAACTAGGTAAACATCTTTTCTAATCTGGTATAAACATAGTTAGTGGATCCTGGAAGGAATCACAGAGTTAGCTTTTAGTTTATTTGCGTTTTAGTCCAAAATTTTTAATTTCTTCCGCTGCGCTCCCTCTGTGATTTCCCAACACCTAGTGCAAGTGGGAGTCTGTTGGAGATTGTGCCATAGGGCCAATCATTTTGTAAATATGTTTGAACATATTGATTAATTTATGGAGATAAATTAATGGTTATCATATTATTAGCATGTTTACTATGATAACAGTCCATGATTAATTATGAGATAATTAATCTAAACTGTCCCTGGTCGATTGTTTTCGTGGGAACGAATACAAACTAAGACCAGCATGACCTCGGTGCATAGAGATGCATGCACTAGGTGCATAGAGATCCAGGATTGACCCTGAGCAAGAAACAGTGTCCCAAGACACTTGTTGAGCGAGGGCGCATGAGTGGCATCCCTTATGCTTCGGCAATAGGATCCATCATGCAGTGTACTCGACCCAATGAGTCGTTTGCCCGGAGCATGACCAGCCAGTTCCAACGACACCCTGTTGAGGATCATTGGACCGCTGTCATAAGCATCCTTGAGTACTTAGGAAGAACTAAGGATGAATTCTTGGTTTATGGTGGAACTGATGTGTAATTGGTTACACAGGTTCCCGTTTTCCAAAACCTACCAAGATAAATTTGAATCGCAGTATGGATACGTGTTTCTCCTGAACAGATGGCATCGTGAGTTGGAAAGGTTCCAAGCAGAGCACGATTGCTGATTCTACAACAAAGGGTTGGTCGCGTGGAGACGCAGACCGTAAAACTAGTGTCTGAGGTGTGATTGGTGGTCACCCTGTGGAGACAAGAAGACACCAAATGGGAAGGGATTCCCCACTGATGTTTCGACAGTGATATATATGTATATATATATATATACACTCAGACATGATCACCTAGAGATGGTGATATCAAGATATGTAAAGTAGCAGACGAGGATGATGTTGCCAATCCTCTTACGAGATCCCCAGCACAGGTCTTACATGAGCATCATGTAATGTCAAATGGAGATTAGACACATTAATGGATGTTCCTAGTGTAGGAACAGTTTGATTAATGATTATACCTAGTGCAAGTGGGAGTCTGTTGGAGATTGTGCCCTAGGGCCAATCATTTTATAAATATGTTTTGAACATATTGATTAATTTATGGTGATAAATTAATGGTTATCATATTATTAGCATGTTTACTATGATAACAGTCCATGATTAATTATGTGATTAATCTAAATCTGTCCCTGGTCACTCATTCAAGTGGGAACTTGAAATGAACTAAGACCAGCATGACCTCGGTGCATAGAGATGCATGCACTAGATGCTGGAACGAGAGTCATAGTGCAATAACGTAAGGGGTTACGAGTTGCTGGACTGACCCGGAGAATCCTGCATGGGTTTAGTCATCAGCTTGCCTCTCCTGTATGCCTGTCACGACGCCTTAGACCTGAGGTCATCATTATTCCGGCATTGCAGTTGTCAGACTTTGGCCTGTCTAATGTTGCCCGGAGCAGGGTAGCCATAAGGGCTAGGTACGGGTTTGGTTGATTGTCGTGTTGAGGAATGTGGATTGGCCAAAATGGGATTTTGTCCCTCGTTAAATGAGAGATATCTAACTGGCGCCCTCGATGAGTCTGTCCAAGGAAATGCGTCGCCACACTGGGAAATGGGACTTACTCAAGAAATCGAGAAAGTTGAGGTTTGGATTATGGATGACTTTCCTGTGCCTAATCCATGACCAATATATCGTGTGACAATAGGGTCTATGACAAGGTGGTACTAAGCTTAAGTCGGTTTTAGTAAAAACGATAACTCACGTGTTTTGGGTAGTCGTGATGGCTTGCTAGAGTCCGCTCACGACTTGTAGGTCATGGAGATGACTTGTTGCCAACTTCACGTGGGGCCTGCTGGGTCACACATGAGCAGGATGAGGACACCGTTTAAAAGGGACACGAATTAGGGTTAATTCGTGGGTCACTTCGGTGGCACGATTTAAGACAACAAAAATGTCTGGGACATTAAGTCTTGTCTTAATTAATCTACAGTTGTGAAGTATTTAAATTTGTGGGACAAATTTAAATATAATAATTGTTAAATGATTAATAGGGATTAATTATTTACAATTAAAATATTAGGGAAAATAAATCAGATAAGATTCCTAAAGGTTAGGAAATTATTGATTTATAAAATTCCCCAATATTGGTCAGACTTTGGCTTAGTCTAACGTTGCCCGTAACAGGGTAGCCATAAGGGCTAAGTACGGGTCTGGTTGATTGCCGTGCTGAGGAATGTGGATTGGCCAAAATGGGATTTTGTCCCTCGTTAAATGAGAGATATCTAACTGGCACCCTCGATGAGTCTGTCCAAGGAAATGCGTGGCCACGCTGGGAAATGGGACTTACTCAGGAAATCGAGAAAGTTGAGGTTTGGATTATGGATGACTTTCCTGATCCTAATCCATGACCAAGATATCGTGTGAGAATAGGGTCTATGACAAGGTGGTACTAAGGTTAAGTCGGTTTTAGTAAAAACGATAACTCACGTGTTTTTGGTAGTCGTGATGGCTTGCTAGAGTCCGCTCACGACTTGTAGGTCATGGAGATGACTTGCAGCCAACTTCACGTGGGGCCTGCTGGGTCACACATGAGCAGGATCAGGACACCGTTTAAAAGGGACACGAATTAGGGTTAATTCATGGGTCACTCCGGTGGCATGATTTAAGACAACAAAAATGTCTGGGACATTAAGTCTTGTCTTAATTAATCTACAGTTGTGAAGTATTTAAATTTGTGGGACAAATTTAAATATAATAATTGTTAAATGATTAATAGGGATTAATTATTTACAATTAAAATATTAGGGAAAATAAATCAGATAAGATTCCTAAAAGTTAGGAAATTATTGATTTATAAAATTCCCCAATATTGGTATGAGGGTGGCGCCTCAATTGGTGATTTTAGATTAATAAAATTGTTTTATTAATTTAAATAATAAGTTTGAATTCAAAAGATTTGATGGAGATATCAAAAGATTTGATTCAAATAGATTTGGTGAGATCTCCACTCAGTATCTTTGGAGAATCATGAATTCCTAAGAGTTAGGAATGTTTTTGATTTATAAAATTCCAAAGAATTTTTTAGGGAGCATGGCGCCATCTTGGTGGATCCCAAGGGGAGATTTGATCTCTCATTTGATTCTCTAAGATTGCAATTTGAATTTGAATTGAAATATTAAGGTAATATTTTAATTAGAAATTCAAGTCCTGAAATTATAATATTATCAGAATATCATGATTTTAGGAAATTTAAATCACCAAATATTATATTATATATAGGGGAGCAAGTCGACTTGCCCCCAAGTCTAACCCTAGCTCACTTTGTGGGGGGTTTCTTCTGTGCGCCGTTTTGCTGTTGAATTCAAGAAGGAGTTCCTGAATTCAAACACTGTAGATTGGTCCCTGGTTCTTTTGGAGAAAAGAACGGAAGGCTAGCACCTTTGTGCCCGAAAAACTGTTCGTGTGGATCACCGGCAGAGGGAGGACGCTGCGAGTGGACTCCTTGACATGCCTTGTACAACCAACCGATTGAAACTCGTGAGGTATACCACTATCTTAAAAGTTCTAAATTCTGCTAGCGGATCCGTTCGGGAATTTTAGGACTTGGCGCATTTTTTTTTAATTTTATATTTGCTTCCGCTGCATTAGGCGCCTAGAATTCCCAACATAAAGGAGAGGCAAGCTGATGACTAAACCCATGCAGGACTCTCCGGGACATGTCCAGCAACTCGTAACCCCTTACGTAATTGCACCATGACTGTCGTAAAGCATCTAGTGCATGTATCTCCATACACCAAGGTCATGCTGGTCTTAGTTCATTTCAAGTTCCCACCTGAATGAGCGACCAGGGACAGTTTAGACTAATTATCACATAATTAATCAGGGACTGTTATCATAGTAAACATGCTAATAATATGATAACAATTAATTTATCTCCATAAATTAATCAATATGTTCAAAACATATTTATAAAATGATTGGCCCTAGGGCACAATCTCAAACATCAAGATCTATAGAGATAGATCTCGAAGGCTTCTTGGATTAAGTCAGAGTACATACTTGGATAAGGTTCTGAATCGGTTCAGAATGCAAGATTCCAAGAAGGGATTCATACCGATGGGTTTAGTCCTTAGCAAGAAACAGTGTCCCAAGACACTTGGATTAAGTGGCATTCCTTATGCTTCGGCAATTGGATCCATCATGTATGTCATGTTGTGTACTCGACCCGATGTGTCGTTTGCCCTGAGCATGACGAGCCGGTTCCAACAAGACCCTGGTGAGGTGTTGGGAAATCACAGAGGGAGCGCAGCGGAAGGGAAAATAAAAATTTTTCCAGGGACTAAAACGTAATAAAAACAAACTCTGTGATTCCTTCCAGGATCCACTAACTATGTTTATACCAGTTTTAGGAAAGATGTTTACCTAGTTTTGATCGGTGACTTGTCGTATTCGCGAATTTGAGAAGTCCACAGAGTGTCCTTCCTCTACCAGTAATCCACACGAGCAGTTTGGCAGATGCCTAGGTGCTAGCCTCCTTCACTTCTTTCCAAGTGAAAACGGGAACTATATCTATGGTTCTTGAATAATCAAGAAGTGTTCTTGATTATCAAGACTAATTGGGATTGGCGATTTTTCACTCTCTATAGATGCACTAGGCGAATTCTCAGTCTAACCAAGAATTAATCTATGTTGTGAACTATTTCTCAAATAGGCGCCTAGGGGCCCTATTTATAGTGTTCTCATTCCTAGTTTTAGGGAATCCTAATCCAATTAGGATATCTCTAAGATATGGGATATCTCTTAGATATCTCAAATTATCTTTTGATTTATAATATTAAACTTAATATTATAATTCAAAGATAATCCCCAATTTTCGATTTGGCCTATCCAAGATCAAATCTTGGATCAAATCTTGATTTGCTCAAATCCTATTGGTTGGAATGAGTCATGAGAATTTGATTTTATAATTTAAAAATTACTTTAATATTTTAAACATAAAATTCGACTTTCATCCTAGATCAAACTCTAAAATGCAAGATCAAATCTTCCACTCCAAGTAAGGGCTAGGCGAAAATTCCCATGAGTTTTTGGAGGAATTTTATAACAACCCAAACTCCT
>QANZ01034334.1:12598-38114 GCA_003254925.1 Chamaecrista fasciculata
TTTAAAGATATTGTGGCAATTCTTTAATTCAATATTGTTGGAGAAAATAAATTAGTTATAACTTCCTAAGAGTTAGTTAGTTATTTTAATTTATTAAATTCAACAAGATAATAGGGGAGAATGGCGCATGGGAGAGAGAGAGATTTGGAAAGATTTGATCTTCCAAATTGATTCTCCAAGATTGCATTTTGATTCCAATTTTAATATTAAGGTAATATTTTAAATTGGAAATCAAGTCCTAAAATTGTGATATTAGGATATCATAATCTTATGGTTTGATAATTATATGATTTTAGGCTTTCCTAAAATTATAATTATCAAAGTCCCCAAACCCTATAAATAAATAAGCCATGAGTCGACTTAGCTATGCCAATTCTAGAGAGAGAAAAATTTTGATTTTGATCTAGCCTAGAGAGAGAATTCACAAACTTGAGAATTGGATTCTTGAGAGTGAAATCACAAAGGTGAGAGCCTCATGCACAAAGAGTAAAAGTCGACTAAGCCTAATTCTTCTTAGAGAGAAAATTCGATTTTCTCTTGGTGAGGAGAGAGGAAGAAATCGCAATCTTGCTTTCCTAGAGAGAGAAAGTGGCGCACAATATTAAGAGTTAATATTGTGTGACAAGGTTGTGTGGGATCAAGAAGTGTTCTTGATCAAGGCGCCATCTAGTTCTTGGACATTCAAGAAGAGTTCTTGAATTCAAAAGAACACCCGTAGATAAAGGTTCCGGATTCACTTGAGGAGTGAAGGAGGCTAGCACCTAGGCATCTCCAAACTGTTCGTGTGGATTACCGGCGGAGGAAGGACGCGTCACGTGGACTTCTTGGGAACGCCCCGTTCAACTAAAGCGATTGAAACTCTGAGGTATACCACTTAACCAAAAGTTTTAAATTCAGCTAGCGGATCCGTTCGGGAATTCTTGGACCTGGGCGTTTAAAGTTTTTTTTTAATTTACTGTTTTTCATGCTTCCGCTGCCTTAGGCGCCCTTGAATTCCCAACAAGCATGACCTCGGTGCATAGAGATGCACGCACTAGATGCTGGAACGAGAGTCATGGTGCAATTACGTAAGGGGTTACGAGTTGCTGAACTGACCTGGAGAGTCCTGCATGGGTTTAGTCATCAGCTTGCCTCTCCTGTACGCCTGTCACGACGCCTTAGACCTGAGGTCATCATTATTCCGGCGTTGCAGTTGTCAGACTTGGCTTAGTCTAACGTTGCCCGTAGCAGGGTAGCCATAAGGGCTAAGTACGGGTTTGGTTGATTGCCAAGCTGAGGAATGTGGATTGACCAAAAAGGGATTTTGTTCCCCATTAGATGGAGATATCTTACTAGCGCCCTCGATGAGTCTGTCCAAGGAAAGAGTGGCCACTCAGTGTATTGGGACTTACTCAAGGAGATCGAGAAAGTAAAGGTTTGGATCATGGATGACTTTCCTGTGCTTGATCCATGACCAAGATATCGCAGAACAATAGGGTCGGTGTCAAGGAGGTACTAAGGTTAAATCGGTTCTGGTAAAAAAGATTACTCACGTGTTTTGGGTAGTCGTGATGGCTTGCTAGAGTCCGCTCACGACTTGTAGGTCATGGGGATGACCTGCTGCCAACTTTACGTGG
Organism: Chamaecrista fasciculata; assembly: GCA_003254925.1. Classification (NCBI taxonomy): domain Eukaryota; kingdom Viridiplantae; phylum Streptophyta; class Magnoliopsida; order Fabales; family Fabaceae; genus Chamaecrista; species Chamaecrista fasciculata. Next base: position 14,215 of record QANZ01034334.1, read on the forward strand.
GGCCTACTGGGTCACACACGAGCAGGATTAGAACACCTTTAAAAGGGACACGAATTAGGGTTAATTCGTGGTCACTCCGGTGGCATAATTTAAGACACGGAGGAAATGTCTGGGACATTAGGTCTTGTCTTAAATTTTCTACAGTTTAAATAATTGTTAAATGATTAATAGGGATTAATTATTTACAATTAAAATATTAGGAATAATAAATCAAATAAGGTTCCTAAAAGTTAGGAGATTATTGATTTATAAAATTCCCAATATTAATATAGAGGGTGGCGCCTCTTATAAGATGATTTTAATTAATAGAAATGTTTTATTAATTTAAATCATGAGTTTGAACTTGAAATTTGAATTCAAGATTTGAATTAAGATATTGGGGTAATATTTTAATTCAATAAAGAATTTAAATTCAGAATTCAAAATTTGAATTAAAGATATTAGGGTAATATTTTAATTCAAAAACATTGGGATAAAATAAGTTGGTTATGACTTCCTAAAAGTTAGGAGTTATTTTTTATTTATAAAATTACATAAAAATAAAGGGAGTTAGGCGCCTATCTAGTGGGACCCAAGGGAAGATTTGATCTTCCATTTGATTCTCCAAGATAGCAGTTGGAATTTGAATTAAAATATTATAGTAATATTTTAATTAGATATTCAAGTCCTAAAATATGATATTATTTTAATATCATGATTTTATATTTATAAAATTACCATAATTTTGGTAATTATATACCAAAAGTCACCTAACACATACATGCACATGTGAAAACCCTAATTCATTTTGGCAAGTCGATTTTCATCCTTGTAGAGAGAGAAAATTTCGCCACTCACCTTCCTAGAGAGAGAAGTCGAATTCTCCTAAGGAGTTAGAGAGGAATTCGAAGTGTGGGATTCTAGGGTTTTAGTGAGAAGAAAACAAAAGGGGTTTTGTTGTTCTCCTCCATTGTTGCGCCACCTTGATTGGATTCAAAGAAGGAGTTCTTGGATTCAAGCACTGTAGATTCGATTCCCTAGTTTCTTTGGAGAAAGAAACAGAAGGCTAGCACCTTGTGTTCGGGAAACTGTTCGTGTGGATCACCGGTGGAGGAAGGACGTTGCAAACGGACTTCTCAGACTCGCCAAGTTTAACCAGTCGATTGAAAGCTTGAGGTATAACACTTTTCGTATCTAGTTTTAAATTCAACTAGCGGATCTCAGGGTTGGAAATCCTTGGGCAGTGCATAAAATTTTTGTTTTACTTTTGCTTCCGCTGCGTGTTTTTGCTCCGGGATTTCCCAACAGATTCTACAACAGAGTCTAAGTATATTGCAGCATCAGATGCAACGAAGGAGGCTGTGTGGATTAGGAAGTTCATTGCTGAGCTTGGTGTGGTTCCGACCATTGCTGATCCCATAACCTTGTATTGTGACAATAGTGGTGCTATTGCACAAGCCAAGGAGCCCCGGTTCCACCAAAGGACCAAACACATACTCAGGCGTTATCACCTTGTCAGAGAGATTGTTGACAGAGGAGATATCAAGATATGCAAAGTAGCAGGCGAGGATAATGTTGTCGATCCTCTTACGAAGCCTCTTGCGCGAGTCATACATGAATGCCATGTAACGCCGATGGGGATTAGACGCATTGATGAATGTACCTAGTGCAGGAACAGTTCGATTAATGATTGTACCTAGAGCAAGTGGGAGTTTGATGGAGATTGTGCCCTAGGGCCAATCATTTATATATATGTTTTGTTCGAACATATTATTTTGATTAATTTATAGATGATAAATTATGTTGTTATCATATTATTAGCATGTTTACTATGATAGCGTCCTTGATTAATTATGTGATAATTAGTCTAAACTGTCCCTGGTCGATTATTCATGTGGGAATATGAATGAACTAAGACCAGCACGACTTCGGTGTATGGAGATACACGCATGAGATGCTTTACGAGAGTCATGGTACAATTATGTAAGGGGTTACAAGTTGCTGGACAGACCCGGAGAGTGCTGCATGGGTTTAGTCATGAGCTAACTGATGGAGATTGTGCCCTAGGGCCAATCATTTTATAGATGTGTTTTGAACATATTGATTAATTTATGGAGATAAATTAATGGTTATCATATTATTAGCATGTTTACTATGATAACAGTCCGTGATTAATTATGAGATGATTAATCTAAACTGTCCCTGGTCGCTCAATCAAGTGGGAACTTGAAATGAACTAAGACCAGCCTGACCTCGGTGCATAGAGATGCATGCACTAGATGATGGGACGAGAGTCATGGTGCAATTATGTAAGGAGTTACAAATTGCTGGACCGACCCGGAGAGTCCTGCATGGGTTTTAGTCATTAGCTAGCCTCTCCTGTACACCTGTCACGATGCCCTTAGACCTGAGGTCTTCATTATTCCGGCGTTGTAGTTGTCAAACTTTGGCCTAGTTTAACGTTACTCGTAACAGGGTGGCCATAAGGGCTAGGTACGGGTTTGGTTGATTGTCGTGCTGAGGAATGTGGTTGACCAAGATGGAATTTTGTCCCTCATTAGAGATGGGAGATATTTAACTGGGCCCCTCGATGAGTCTGTCCAAGGAATGTGTGGCCACACTAGTAAATGGGACTTACTCAAGGAATCGAGAAAGTTGAGGTCTGGATTATGGATGACTTTCCCGTGCCTAATCCATGACCAAAATATCGTAGGACAAAAAGGGATCAAGACTAAGGTGGTACTAAGGTCGAGTCGTTTCGGGGTTAAACGATAACTCACGTGTTTTGGGTAGTCGTGATGGCTTGCTAGAGTCCGCTCTCGACTTGTGAGTCATAGGGATGACTTGCTGCCAACTTCACATGGGGCCTGCTGGGTCACACACGAACAGGATCCAGATGCCAAGCTGGGACACGAATTAGGGTTAATTCGTGGGTCACATCGGTGACACCGTTTAAGACATAATTGATTGTATTGGGACATGAAGTCTTGTCTTAAATAAATGTCTACATATATGATATTTGAATTTGTGGGACAAATTTAAATATAAATATATATATTAATTGTTAAATAGACAATATGATTAGTCTATTTACAATTGTATTCCTATTTATAATATTGGGGAATAATAAATTGGATAATGTTCCTAAGAGTTAGGAAATTATTGATTTATTAAATCCACTAATATTAGGATAATAGGGAGGAGGTTGGCACCTCATATAGAGTATTTTAATTAATAAAAATGTTTTGTTAATTAAAATCATGGCTTGAATTTGAAATTCAAAGATTTGATCTAGATTTCAAAAGGATTGAATTAAAATATTAAGGTAATATTTTAATTCAATATTTATAGGGGAATTCGAATTCTAGGTTCAATTTGGATTAAAGATATTAGTGTAATATTTTAATTCAATAATGAATTAGAATTTGAGATTCAAAAGATTGAGTTAAAGATATTAAGGTAATACTTTAATTCAATATTATTGGAAAATAACAAGTTAGTTATAACTTCCTAAAAGTTAGGATTGTTATTTTGATTTATTAAATTCCAACAAATTGGCATGGGGATGGCGCATGGAGAGAGAATCTCTTGGGAAGATTTGATCTTCCAATTTGATTCTCAAAGATTGCATTTTGAATTCAAATTGAAATATTAAGGTAATATTTCAATTAGGAATTCAAGTCCTAAAATTATGATATAGAGATCTCATAATTTTATAATTTGATAATCCTATAATTTAGAGATTCCCTAATTATAATTATCAAACTCCCCAAACCCTATAAATAGGAGAGCACAAGTCGAATTCCATATGCCTTGCACACAAGGGAAAAATCGACTTTAGCCTAGTTAATCACAAGAGGAAAAATTCGATTTTTGGCCCTTGGTGAGGAGAGAGAAAACGCAACCCTAGCTTTTCTAGAGAGAGAAAGTGGCGCACAAATCTTAAAGGAGTTTAGGTTTTGTGTGACAAGGTTGTGTGGGATCAAGAATTGGATTCTTGATCATAGGCGCCATCTTGTTCTTGGAAATTCAAGAAGAGTTCTTGAATTGAAGAACATCGTAGATAGAGGTCCTTGATTCACTTGAAGAAGTGAAGGAGATTAGCACCTAGGCATCTCCAAAACTGTTCGTGTGGATCACCGGCGGAGGAAGGACGCGTCACGTGGACTTCTAGGATACGCCCCGTACAACCAAACCGATTGGAACTCTTGAGGTATACCACTATCTAAAAGTTTTAAATTCAGCTAGCGGATCCGTTCGGGAATTCTGGGCTGGCGCGTTTTAAGTTTTAATTTTTGATTTTATTTTCCCTGCTTTCGCTGCGTTAGGCGCCCTCGTGAATTCCCAACAGTGGTATCAGAGCCACGCTAGTCCTTGGATTTAAAACTGTTTATGTGTACATATGATGTATGGTATGTGTGTTTACCGCTTTCAATCACAGTTCTGGTTTTACGAAAAATCCACCGAACGTTTTTCTTAAAAGTCGATTTATAATATAAGGTGCAAATTTATGTATGTGATACATAAAGAAATCAATGAGATTGATTTAAATAATTTTCTTGAATTTTAAGGCCAAAATCGAAAATCCTATATAATTATAATTAAAAGTGTTTTAATTATAATATTATAAAGGTGGCTGAAAATTTATTAAAATTATGAATTTTAATAATTTTTGGGGGTCAATAATTTAAATTCTTGAATGTGATTCCTGAATTTTATAATTATTGATAATAGGCCTAATTTCAAGAAAAGGCATGTTAAAATTGCACAGACCCTAAATTGAACACAATTTTAAAAAATGGTTTTTAATATGTGTTTGTATGCCGTGTTTGACATAATTGTATGAATTGTTCATATTTGAATTGTGTGGTGTTGGATATGGCTCTAGGAGGTTTATTTCGGTAAATACGGCCTGCGTGTTTTCTCCCTCTACTCTTATGTAATTTTACTTTCAGTTTATACCTCAATGCAACTGGGGTTTATTCTCTTATAATTTTATTTTTCTTTTAGAAAAATTCTCTCATTGGCTTGGGAGAATTCTAGGGTAGATGGGCCATATCTAAACACGGTGTATGTTTTACATTTATTTTGTATGAGATGCGCTATATGTATGTTTAGGGTGCGAAATTTTAACATGCTTCTTTAATTATTACGCTACAACCACGTATACGATACGAGCGTGGGATTTTGTATACGATACAAAATCCGGGCACATGTTTATATGTATGAGATACATGGGGTAATAAACATGTGGCATGACTCGTTTAATTTTAAAAGGAGTTTTAGCCATACAGGCTAGGTACAGGTTTAGTTGTTTGCCGTGCGGAGGAATGTGGTTCACCAAGATGGAATTTTGTCCCTCATTAAAGATGAGAGATATTTAACTGGCGCCCTCGATGAGTCTGTCCAAGGAATGTGTGGCCACACAGGGAAATGGGACTAACACAAGGAATCGAGAAAGTTATGGTTTGGATTATGGATGACTTTCCCATGCCTAATCCATGACCAAAATATCGTGTGACAATAGGGATTATGACATGTTGGTACTTAGGTTAAATTAGTTTTGTTAAAACGATAACTCACGTGTTTTGGGTAGTCGTGATGGCTTGCTAGAGCCCGCTCTCGACTTGTGAGTCATAGAGATGACTTGCTGCCAACTTCACGTGAGGCTTGTTGGGTCATACACGAGCAGGATCAAGATGCCTTAATGGGACACGGATTAGGGTTAATTCGTGAGTTACCTTGGTGACACAATTTAAGACATAGTTGAATGTCTTAGGACATGAAATCTTGTCTTAAATAATATCTACGTTTATGATATTTAAATTTGTTAGACAAGTTTAAATATATTAATTGTTAAATAGTTAATTTGATTAATCTATTTACAATTAAATTCTTGTTTAAATTATTAAGGAATAATAAATTAGATAAGCTTCCTAAAAGTTAGGAGATTATTGATTTATTAAATTCTTTAATATTAGAGGACAAGGGAGTGAGGTTGGCGCCTCATAGGCTCTTAATTTAATTAATGGAAATGTTTTGTTAATTAAATCAAGGTTTGAATTTGAATTCAAGATTTTATTTTGTTTTCAAGATTCAAAGCTTGAATTAAAGATATTAGGATAATATTTTAATTCAATATTGTTAGGGAATAAATAAGTTGGTTATAACTTCCTAAGTGTTAGGGTTGTTATTTAAAAATGAAGATGAGGATGGCGCATATTTTAAACTTGGAGTGCAAGATTTGATCTTGCATTTTGAATTTAAAATATATATGTGCAAGTCGAATTTTTAGGGTTAATATATTAAGGTAATATTTTAATTATAAATTCAATTCCTCATGACTCATTCTAACCAATAGGATTTAAGCAATCAAGATTTGAGTTCAAGATTTGATCTTGAGGTGTGGATTTCGAATTGCCTATTGAATTTTGAATTCTAATATTAGTGTAATATTATAAATCAAAATTCCCTAAATTATATTAATTATGGAATTAATATATTCAAGATTTTAGGGATTCACTAATTAGATTAATGATTCCCTAATTTTAGGAATGAGGAAAATATAAATACACACACTAGGCAAAGTCGCCTAGTTCAATTTTTGAAGAGTCAAAAATTTCGCCTAACCCTAATTTGTGAGAGAAAAGTCGACTTTCTTCATAGAGAGATGAAGTTCGACCTACACCTTATAATTTTAGGGTTTTTGTGTGTGAGTTGCGCCACTCATTCTTGAGGATCAAGAATTTTTCTTGATCATTCAAGATCAGTAGATAGAGTTCCTGTATTCTCTTGGGAAGAAGAGAAGGAGGCTAGCACCTGGGCATCTGCCAAACTGTTCGTGTGGATCACCGACAGAGGAAGAACACTCGCAGTGGACTTCTCAGATTCGCGGACTCAAAGCCACCGATTGAAATTTAGGTATACATCTTCCTATACTAGTATAAATATAGTTAGTGGATCCTGGAAGGGAAATATAGAGTGGCCAAAAATTTTAATTTTACGTGTTTTTCCGCTGCGCTCCTCTCTAATTTTCCAACAGTGGTATCAGAGCCACGCTATTCTTATGTTTATACTAGTTTCTGTGATATACATGAGATGTATGTTGGGTATTTACAGTTTTCAATCGTATGCATAAAGTTTTGCGAAAATCCACCACATGTTTTTTGAACCTAATCTAAAAGATTGGTGCAAGTTTATGTATTTGATACATAGGAAAATCAATTGGATTGATTTAAAAAATTTTCTTGAATTTTTGGGTCTTAGTCGAAACCCTATATATATTTTAATTAAAATTGTTTTGATTACAATATTGTAGGGTGGTCGAAATTTTTAAATTGAGAATTTATTAATTTTGGGCCAATAATTCGAATTCTTGAATTTGATTCTTAAATTTTAATTATTGGTACAAGACTTAAATTTAAGAAGGCATGTTAAATTGCACAAACCCTAATTGGACAATATCAAGAAAATCGTGTTTTTGATGTGTTGATTGTGTGACCTTGTATGTTTACGTGTATATGTGAATTGTTCATGTATGAGTGTGGTGTAGGATATGGCTCTAGGACTTTTTGGTAAATACGGCCTGCGTGTCGTCTCCCTAAAATTCTCTATGTAATTTTATTTTATTTTTACCTCAATGTAAATGAGATTTTCCCAATGTAATTTTATTTTTTCCTTTTAGAAAGGTTCTCTCATTGGCTTGAGGGAATTTAGGATAGATGAGCCATATCCAAACACGGTCTTTATATGCAATTAGTATTTTGTATGAGATTCAATTTGCGCTAGATGTATGTGTAGGGGTGCGATTTTAACATGCAATGTTTATAATTTCACGAATAATTACGTATTCCATACGAGCGTAGGATTTTGTATGAGATACAAAATTCGTACATATGTTTATATGTATGTGATACATGGGGATAAACACTTGGCACACTAGTTTAATTTTAAAATTGGATTTAAAATTGAACAAAAAACGGAACTTTAAAATTGAACTCTTATAAAATCTTAAGTTTTAATACCATCAATAAAACACCCTGTTAAAATCTTGTTCATTGTAGAGCGGTGATAGCCTCCGCTACACGTATCTACTTTTACCTTGAGGAGACATGGGTGTATGGAATATTCAACGCAATGCCTTATTGAAATCTTGGTTTGTTGGATGCGATAATCGCCTCCGCGACACGTGTTTAGTGGGCCTTGATGATATAGGATTGGGCTTCGGCCTCGTTGTTTTGAGTCTGGTCATTCACGAGTTTTATTGTGTGACTTAATGGGGTTATCAAATCGGATTTGGACCTCAAGGCATTAGATGGGATAAACATGTCATAATAAGTATCATACGATGATACAGTCCCATAAAGATCTAAGAGTCACATGAGATGTGATTGGTAAAGAGTTACCTACCTAAATAACCTAAAGGTTGCATGATCGCCTCCGCGACGATAAACTTTGGTGAAATATGGGTCTTAGCCACTAATAATAATTTTTCTGGGTTTTATAAAGTGGTGGATATATATTTTTGCTAATTAACTTTCATATCTTAATTGTAGAATCAAATGGAAAACAATAGTTCAACGTTATGACTGCGATCTATCCTTAAGAAGGATAAGTTGTCTGGGACAAATGTCCTTGACTGGTTTCGAAATGTGAGAATTGTTCTCACCCAAGAAAGGAAGTTATATGTCCTAGAAAACCCTATCCCTGCGCAGCCTGCCAACAACGCTCCAAGAGCTCAAAGAGATGCTTATGAGAAGCATATCAGTGACTCTGTGGACGTTGCTTGCCTGATGCTAGCCACTATGGTTCCCGAGTTGCAAAAGAACTTGGAAAACATGGGGGCTTTCGAGATGGTCACACATCTGAAGGAAATGTTCCAGCAGCAGGCTAGGCAAGAGAGGTTTGAGACCACTAGGGCTCTACACTCTTGCAAAATGGCTGAAGGTGCATCGGTTAGTACCCATGTCTTGAAGATGAAGGGGTACATAGATCACCTTGGTAGGCTGGGATTTCCCATTACTCCAGAACTTGCGACGGATTTGATCCTAAACTCGCTACCCAGAAGTTATGACCAGTTTGTCATGAACTTCAATATGAATGGAATGGAGAAATCAGTTTCTAAGCTGCATGGGATGCTCAAGACTGCTGAGGCATCTATTAAGAAGACACCTAGCACAGTCATGATGGTTCAGAAAGGACAAGGGAAGGTGAAGGGCAAAGGAAAGAGGAAGGGAACCGCCGCAGTTGGTGAGACCAAGCGAGCGACCAAGCCTAACCCACAACCTGCCAAGAAGGCAAAGCCTTCAAAGGATGCAGTTTGCTTTTTCTGCCAAAAGCTAGGACACTGGAAGAGGAATTGCAAGTTGTATATGGAAGATCTAAAGAAACAGAAGAAGGGCACCGAGGCCTCTACTTCAGGTATCTTTGTTATAAATGTTCATTTTTCTATTCAAACCACTTGGGTATTAGATACAGCATGTGGTTCTCACATTTGTATAAATGTGAAGGGTCTTAGAGACAGTAGGAAGCTGGACAGAAGCGAGGTGGACCTACGAGTGGGCAATGGTGCAAGGGTTGCTGCTGTTGCTGTGGGAACATACGAGCTTGTTTTGCCCTCTGGGCTTGTTTTTGTTTTGAACAATTGTTATTATGTACCTTCGTTAAGTTCGAACATTATTTCTCTTTCTTATTTGGATAAGGAAGGATTTACATGTGTTAACGGTAATGGTAGATGTTCAATTTATAAAGATGATGTTTTATTTGCTTATGGTGATTTGCAAGATAATCATTACATCTTTAAATTAGAACAACAACGTAATGACAATATTTATAACATTGATACGAAAAGGATTAAGATTAACGAATCTAATCCTACATACCTTTGGCATTGTCGTTTAGGCCATATAAACGAGAAACACCTAGAGAAGCTCCATAAAGATGGACTTCTAAGCTCATTTGATTTTGAATCATATGATGCTTGCGAATCTTGTTTACTTGGAAAGATGACAAAGGCGCCCTTCACTGGCCATAGTGAGAGGGCATCTGACTTATTGGGAATCATACATAGTGATTTATGTGGACCCATGAGTACTCAAGCTAGAGGTGGTTACTCATACTTCGTTACGTTTACTGACGACTTCAGTAGGTTTGGCTATGTCTACCTAATGAAGCACAAGTCACAGTCTTTTGAAATGTTCAAAAGATTTCAAAGTGAAGTAGAGAACCAACTTGACAAGAAAATCAAAGTCCTTCGATCTGATCGAGGAGACGAGTATTTAAGTCAAGAATTTGTTGATCATCTTAGAAGTTGTGAAATAGTCTCACAACTTACCCCTCCTGAAACTCCATAGTCGAATGGCGTTTCTGAGAGGAGGAATCAGACTTTATTAGATATGGTCCGATCTATGATGAGTCAAGCTGATATTCCGCCATCCTTTTGGGGGCATGCTCTAGAAACTGCTGCGTTCACACTTAACTGTGTTCCGTCTAAAACAGTTGAGAAGACACCATATGAGATATGGAATGGGAAGAGGCCCATTTTGTCTTACCTCAAGGTTTGGGGATGTGAAGTTTACGTTAAGCAACAGCCTAACGATAAACTATCTCCCAAATCCCTTAAGTGTTTATTTGTGGGATACCCCAAGGAAACAAGGGGGTATTATGTCTACTACCCATCTGAAAACAAAGTGTTTGTAGTCAAAAATGGATTCTGTCTAGAAAAGGATTTTGTTTCCAAAAGAAACAGTGAGAGTAAGATAGATCTTGAAGAGGTTCAAGATCCACAAGACACTCTAGAGGCGCAGACGGAAACTGGAGAAGAGCCACAGGACGATGTGGAAGCTCCTCTAGTAGCACAAGGACCACGAAGGTCTAATAGAACACGTTCTCAACCTCAAAGATACGGATTTTTGATGACTAAGAACAAGGATGTGTTGCTCATAGAGCATGGTGAGCCTACCACCTATCAAGAAGCTATCGTGAAACCCAACTCTGAGAAATGGGTTGAAGCCATGAATGCAGAGATGCAATCCATGTACGACAACAAGGTATGGACCTTAGTTTATCCACCTGAAGGTGTAAAAGCCGTAGGGTGCAAGTGGGTTTTCAAAGAGAAAACCGACATGGATGGCAACGTCAATGTCTTCAAGGCCAGGCCAGTTACAAAGGGGTTCACTCAATGTCATGGTATTGACTATGATGAAACGTTTTCCCCTGTTGCAATGGCCAAGTCCATTAGGATCCTCCTTGCCATAGCCGCATATTATGACTATGAGATATGGCAAATGGATGTCAAAACAACATTCCTTAATGGAAGGCTTCCCGAGGATGTGTACATGACACAACCCGAGGGGTTTGTATGTCCAAAGGAACAAGAGAAGGTATGCAAGCTTCATAGATCCATTTATGGATTGAAGCAAGCATCCCGGAGTTGGAATCATCGTTTTGATGAGGTAGTCAAAGAGTTTGGCTTCTTACAAAACCCTGATGAGCCTTGCGTTTACAAGAAGGTTAGTGGGAGCACGATTGTGTTCTTGGTGTTATATGTCGATGACATATTGCTCATTGGAAATGATATTCCTACCTTAGAGATTGTGAAATCTTGGTTGGGAAAATCATTCTCAATGAAGGACTTAGGAGAAGCTGCCTATATTCTAGGCATCAAGTGTTGGGAATTCCAGGCGCCTAACGCAGCTGAAGCGAATATAAAAGTTAAAAAAAAAACGTGCAAGGCCCTAAAATTCCCGAACGGATCCGCTAGCAGAATTTAAAACCTGTTAAGGTAGTGGTATACCTCATGAGTTCCAATCGGTTGGTTGTACAAGGCGTGTCCTAGAAGTCCACTCGTAGCGTCCTTCCTCCGCCGGTGATCCACACGAACAGTTTGTCGGGCACCAAGGTGCTAGCCTTCTGTTCTTTTCTCCAAAAGAACAAGGGACCAATCTACAGTGACTTTGAGTTCAAGAACTCCTTCTTGAATCAAAGAGAAAAGTGGCGCAAAGAAGAAAACCCCACAAGAACTCCTTCTTGTTTTTCCTTCTCTCACAAACCCTAATTTTTGGTGACTGCAAATCGAATTTCCTAACTCCTTAGGCAAAGTCGAGTTTTCCTCTCTCAACTTTTGGGAGCCAAAAATTCTCTCACTTGGAAGAGCTAGGGTTGAAGGTGGCAACTTTGCTCTGTTCTCTCTCTAGGGAAGAAAACAAATTTTTCACAAATGATTTGTGATGCTTACTCTAGGCGCCTAGCCCCTAGGGTTTTTAATTATATTTAGAGCATTATTATAATTCAATAATCATAATAATATGACTGCATGAATTGAATTTACAATTATAATATTACCTTAATATTTAATTTAAATTCAAATCGTAATCTTAGGGAATCAATTGGAAGATCAAATCTTCCCTTGGGACCCACCTAAGCCATGCGCCATATGCCTCTAAAATCCTTTGGAATTTAATAAATAAAAAACATTCCTAACAATTAGGAAGTCATGATTTTCCAAAGATCATGAGTTAAGATATTCCCTAATATCTATGATTCAAATCTTTTGATATCTATATCAAATCTTTTGAATTCAAACTCATGATTTAAATTAATAAAACAATTTTATTAATCCAAATACACAAAATGAGGCGCCACCCTCAAATTTATAATGGGGAATTTTATAAATCAATAATCTCCTAACTTTTAGGAATCTTATCTGATTTATTTTCCCTAATATTTTAATTGTAAATAATTAATCCCTATTAACTATTTAACAATTATTATATTTAAACTTGTCCCACAAATTTAAATATTTCACAACTGTAGATTATTTAAGACAAGACTTTATGTCCCAGACATTTTGCTATGTCTTAAATTATGTCACCGGAGTGACCCACGAATTAACCCTAATCCGTGTCCCTTTAAGCGGTCTCCTGATCCTGCTCATGTGTGACCCAGCAGGCCCCACGTGAAGTTGGCAGCAAGCCATCTCTATGACCTACAAGTCGAGATCGGACTCTAGCAAGCCATCACGACTACCCAAAACACGTGAGTTATCGTTTTTACCAAAACCGACTTAACCTTAGTACCTCCTTGTCATAGACCCTATTGTCACACGATATCTTGGTCATGGATTAGGCATAGGAAAGTCATCCATAATCCAAACCACAACTTTCTCGATTTCCTGAGTAAGTCCCATTTCCCAGCGTGGCCACGCATTTCCTTGGACAGACTCATCGAGCGCGCCAGTTAGATATCTCCCATTTAATGAGGGAAAAATTCCATTTTGGCCAATCCATATTCCTCAGCACGACAATCAACCAAATCCGTACCTAGCCCTTATGGCTACCCTGCTCTGGGCAACATTAGACTAGGCCAAAGTCTGACAACTGCAATGCCGGAATAATGATGACCTCAGGTCTAAGGCGTCGTGACAGGCGTACAGGAGAGGCAAGCTGATGACTAAACCCATGCAGGACTCTCCGGGTCATGTCCAGCAACTCGTAACCCCCTTACGTAATTGCACCATGACTCTCGTAAAGCATCTAGTGCATGTATCTCCATACACCGAGGTCATGCTGGTCTTAGTTCATTTCAAGTTCCCACCTGAATGAGCGACCAGGGACAGTTTAGACTAATTATCACATAATTAATCCGGGACTGTTATCATAGTAAACATGCTAATAATATGATAACCATTAATTTATCTCCATAAATTAATCAATATGTTCAAAACATATTTATAAAATGATTGGCCCTAGGGCACAATCTCCAACAGACTCCCACTTGCACTAGGTACAATCATCAATCAAATTGTTCCTACACTAGGAACATCCATTAATGTGTCTAATCTCCATTTGACATTACATGACACTCATGTAAGACCCGTGCTAGGGATTTCATAAGAGGATCGGCAACATCATCCTCGTCTGCTACTTTACATATCTTGACAACACCATCTCTAGGTGATCACGTCTGAGTATATATATATCATTGTCGGAACATCAGTGGGGATCCAATCCCTTTTGGTGTCTTCCTGTCTCCGCAGGGTGACCACCAATCACACCTCAGACACTAGTTTTACGGTCTGCGTCTCCACGCGACCAACCCTTTGTTGTAGAATCAGCAATCGTGCTCTGCTTGGAACCTTTCCAACTCACGATGCCACCGTTCAGGAGAATCACGTATCCATACTGCGATTTATCTTGGTAGGTTTGGAAAACGGGCACCTGTGTAACCAATTACACATCAGCTCCACCATAAACCAAGAATTCATCCTTAGTTCTTCCTAAGTACTCAAGGATGCTTATGACAGCGGTCCAATGGTCCTCACCAGGGTTTTGTTGAAACCGGCTCGCCATGCTCAGGGAAAACCACACATTGGGTCGACTACACAGCATGATGGATCCTATTGCCGAAGCATAAGAGATGCCACTCATGCGGTCTTGCTCAACAAGTGTCTTGGGACACTGTTTCTTGCTCAGGGTCAACCCATGATTCATCGGTATGAATCCCTTCTTGGAATCTTGCACACTGAACCCCTTCAGTATCTCATCCAAGTATGTACTCTGACTCAATCCAAGAACCCTACCAGATCTATCTCTATGGATCTTGATACCTAGAATATAGGCAGCTTCTCCTAAGTCCTTCATTGAAAACGATTTTCCCAACCAAAATTCACAATCTCTAAGGTTGGAACATTATTTCCAATGAGCAATATGTCATTGACATATAGCACCAAGAACTCAATTGTGCTCCCACTAACCTTCTTGTAAACACAAGGTTCATCAGGGTTTTGTAAGAAGCCAAACTCTTTGACTACTTCATCAAAATGATGATTCCAACTCCTGGATGCTTGCTTCAATCCACAAATGGATCTCTGAAGCTTGCATACCTTTCCTGGTTCCTCTGGACATACAAACCCCTCAAGTTGTGTCACGTACACATCCTCGGGCAGCCTTCCATTAAGGAATGCTGTTTTGACATCCATTTGCCATATCTCATAGTCATAATATGCGGCTATGGCAAGGAGGATCCTAATGGACTTGGCCATTGCAACAGGCGAAAACGTTTCGTCATAGTCAATACCATGATGTTGCGTAAATCCCTTCGCAACTAGCCTCGCCTTGAAAACATTGACATTGTCATCCATGTTTGTTTTCTCTTTGAAAACCCACTTGCACCCTACGGCTTTTACACCTTCAGGTGCATCATCCAAGGTCCATACCTTGTTGTCATACATGGACTATATCTTAGCCTTCATGGCTTCAACCCATTTCTCAGAGTTGGGATCTACGATGGCCTCTTGATAGGTGGTGGGCTCACCATGCTCCATGAGCAACACATCCTTGTTCTCAGTCACCAGAAATCCATATCTCTCAGGCTGAAAATGTGTCCTATCAGACCTTTGTGGTCCTTGTGCTTCTGGAGGAGCTTCCACAACATCTTGTGGATCTTCTCCAGTTTCCGTCTGTACCTCTAAAGTGCCTTGTGGATCTTGAACTTCTTCGAGATCTACCTTACTCCCACTGTTTCTTTTGGAAACAAGATCCTTCTCTAAGAAGAATCCACTTCTGACTACAAACACTTTGTTTTCAGATGGGCAGTAAACATAGTATCCCCTCGTTTCCTTGGGGTACCCTACAAACAAGCACTTGAGGGATTTGGCGGATAGTTTATCGTTAGCTTGTTACTTAACGTAAACTTCACATCCTCAAACTTTGAGATAAGACAAATCGGGACTCTTCCCTTTCCATATCTCATATGGTGTCTTCTCAACTGCCTTAGACGGAACACGGTTAAGTGTGAACGCGGCAGCTTCTAAAGCATATCCCCAAAAGGATGGCGGAAGATCAGTTTGACTCATCATAGATCGAACCATATCCAATAGAGTTCGATTCCTCCTCTCAGATACACCATTCCACTGTGGGGTTCCAGGAGGAGTAAGTTGTGAGACTATCCCACAACTACTAAGATGATCAATAAATTCTTGGCTCAAATATTCGCCACCTCAATCGGATCGAAGTACTTTAATTTTCTTGCCAAGTTGGTTCTCAATTTCATTTTGAAATCTCTTGAACATTTCAAAAGACTCTGACTTGTGCTTCATAGTCAAAACTATAGAAGTCGTCAGCAAACGTAATGAAAGAAGAGTAACCACCTCTAGCTTAAGTACTCATGGGTCCTCATACATCACTATGTATGATCCCCAATAAGTTCGATGTTCTCTCACTGTGGCCAGTGAAAGGCGCCTTTGTCATTTTTCCAAGTAAACAAGATTCGCAAGCATCATATGATTCAAAATCAAACGAGCTTAGAAGTCCATCTCTATGGAGCTTCTCTAGGCGTTTCTCGTTTATATGGCCTAAACGAAAATGCCAAAGGTATGTAGGATTAGATTCGCTAATCTTAATCCTTTTCGTATCGGTGTTATAGATTTTGTCATCATGTTGTCGTCCCAATTTCAAGACGTAATGTTTATCTCGCAAATCACATAAGCAAATAAACATCATCTTTATAAATTGAACACCATTCTTTACCGTTTACATATATAAAACCTTTCTTATCCAAATAAGAAAGAGAAATACTATTTAAACTTAAAGAAGGTACATGATAACAATAAAATAAGCCCAGAGGGCAAAAGAAGCTCGCATGTTCCCACAGCAACAGTAGCAACCCTTGCTCTATTGCCCACTCGTAGGTCCATCTCGCTTCTGTCCAGCTTTCTACTGTCTCTAAGACCCTTCACATCAAATGTGAAAACCACATGCTGTATCCAATACCCAAGCGGTTATAGTAGACAAGTGAACGTCTATAACGAAGATACCAGAAGTAGAGATCTCATCTCTCCTTTTATTCTTTTGATCTTCCAAATACAATTTGCAATTTCTCAAAAGGCAAATTGCATCCTTTGAAGGCCTTGCCTTCTTGGTAGGTAGTGGGTTAGGCTCAGCCGCTGGCTTGGTCCCACCAACCACGGCGTCTCCTTTCCTCTTTCCTTTGCCCTTCCCTTTCCCCAGGTTTTGGAACGTTTCCTTGAGATGTGTGACCATCTCAACAACGTCCACAGAGTCATTGAAGTGCTTCACAAGCAGTTCTTTGAGCTCTTGGAGCGTCCTTGGCATGCTCCTCAGGGGAGGGATTTCTAGGACATAAAGTTTCCTTCGTTGGGTGAGAACAATTCTCAAATTACAAAACCAGTCAAGGAAGTCTGCAGCTTCCTTCGTTGGGTTGAGAACAATTCTCAAATTACGATACCAGTTAAGGAATTTTGTCCCAGACAATTTATTCTTCTCAAGGATAGGTCGCAGTGATAACGTTGAACTATTGTTTGCCATTTATTCTACAACTATGATATGAAAAGTTTTAATTAGCAGGAAAAATAAATATCCACCATTTTATGAAACCCAGTAAAACTTATTATTAGTGGCTAAGACCCATATTTCACCAAAGTTTACCGTCGCTGAGGGCGATCATGCACCCTTTGGTTATTTAGGTAGGTAACTCCTTACCAATCACATCCTATGTGACTCTTAGATCTTTATGGGACTGTATCATCATATGATACTTATTATGGCATGTTTATCCCATCTAATGCCTTGAGGTCCAAAACCGTTTTGATAACCCCATTAATTCACACAATAAAACTTGTGAATGGCTAGGTTCAAAACAACGAGGCCGAGGCCCAATCCCATATCATCAAGGCCCAACTAAACACGTGTCGCTGAAGGCGATCACCGCATTTAAAGAACCAGGATTTCAATAGGCGTCGCGTTGAAAGTCCCATTCACCCGTGTCTCCTCAAGGTCAAGGTAGATACGTGTCGCTGAGGGCGATCACCGCTCTACGATGAACAAGATTTCAACAGGGTGTTTTATTGACGGCATTAAAACTTAAGATTTTCTAAAAGGGTTTGATTTTTATTTAAAATGTTCCGTTTTCATAGTTTAATTTTAAAACTCCTTTTAAAATTAAACGAGTCATATATGCCACATGTTTATTTCCCTATGTATCACATACATATAAACATGTGCCCGGATCTTGCATCATATGCAAAATCCCACGCTCGTATCGTATATGTGGTTGTAGCGCAAAATTAAAAGTTGCATGTTAAAATTTTGTACCCTAAACATACATCTAGCTCATCACATACAAACTAAATGTAAAGCATACTGTGTTTAGATATGGCAATGAGAGAATTTTTCTAAAAAGAAAAATAAAATTACAAAAGAATAAACCCCAGTTACATTGAGGTATAAACTGAAAGTAAAATTACAATAGAGTGGAGGGAGACGACACGCAGGCCGTATTTACCAAAAACCCTAGAGCCATATCCAACACCACACAATTCACATATGAACAATTCATATAATTATGTCAAACACAGCATACAACACATATCAAAAACCATTTTTAAAAATGTGTTTAATTTAGGGTTTGTGCAATTTTAACATGCCTTTCTTGAAATTAGGCCTTTGTATCAATAATTATAAATACCATGAATCTCCATTCAAGAATTTAAATTATTGACCCAAAAATTTTAAAATTCATAATTTTAATAAATTTTCAGCCACCCCACTATAATTATAATTAAAACAATTTTAATATATAATTATATAGGGATTTCGACTTTAGGCCTTATATTCAAGAAAATTTTTCCAATCAATCCTATTGATTCCATATGTATCATATACATATAATTTGCACCTTTTTCCGTAGATTAAGTTTTTAAGAAAACTGTTCGGTGGATTTCTTTGTAAAACCAAAAACGTGATTGAAAGCAGTAAACACACATATCATACATCATATGTACATAAAACAGTTTTAAATCCTAGAACTAGCCTGGCTCTGATACCACTGTTAGGAATTCCAGGCGCCTAACGCAGCGGAAGCGAATATAAAACTTAAAAAAAACGCGCAAGGCCCTAAAAATTCCCGAACGGATCCGCTAGCAAAACTTAAAACCTGTTAAGATAGTGGTATACCTCATGAGTTCCAATCGGTTGGTTGTACAAGGCGTGTCCTAGAAGTCCACTCGTAGCGTCTTTCCTCCGCCGGTGATCCACACGAACAGTTTGTCGGGCACCAAGGTGCTAGCCTTCTGTTCTTTTCTCCAGAAGAACAAGGGACCAATCTACAGTGACTTTGAGTTCAAGAACTCCTTCTTGAATCAAAGAGAAAAGTGGCGCAAAGAAGAAAACCCCACAAGAACTCCTTCTTGTTTTTCCTTCTCTCACAAACCCTAATTTTTGGTGACTGCAAATCGAATTTCCTAACTCCTTAGGCAAAATCGATTTTTCCTCTCTCAACTCTTGGGAGCCAAAAATTCTCTCACTTGGAAGAGCTAGGGTTGAAGGTGGCGACTTTGCTCTCTTCTCTCTCTAGGGAAGAAAACAAATTTTTCACAAATGATTTGTGATGCTTACTCTAGGCGCCTAGCGCCTAGGGTTTTTAATTATATTTAGAGCATTATTATAATTCAATAATCATAATAATATGACTGCATGAATTGAATTTACAATTATAATATTACCTTAATATTTAATTTAATTTCAAATCGTAATCTTAGGGAATCAATTGGAAGATCAAATCTTCCCTTGGGACCCACCTAAGCCATGCGCCATATGCCTCTAAAATCCTTTGGAATTTTATAAATCAAAAACATTACTAACAATTAGGAAGTCATGATTTTCCAAAGATCATGAGTTAAGATATTCCCTAATATCTATGATTCAAATCTTTTGATATCTATATCAAATCTTTTGAATTCAAACTCATGATTTAAATTAATAAAATAATTTTATTAATACAAATACACAAAATGAGGCGCCACCCTCAAATTTATAATGGGGAATTTTATAAATCAATAATCTCATAACTTTTAGGAATCTTATCTGATTTATTTTCCCAAATATTTTAATTGTAAATAATTAATCCCTATTAACTATTTAACAATTATTATATTTAAACTTGTCCCACAAATTTAAATATTTCACAACTGTAGATTATTTAAGACAAGACTTTATGTCCTAGACATTTTGCTATGTCTTAAATTGTGTCACCGGAGTGACGCACGAATTAACCCTAATCCGTGTCCCTTTAAGCGGTGTCCTGATTCTGCTCATGTGTGACCCAGCAGGCCCCACGTGAAGTTGACAGCAAGCCATCTCTATGACCTACAAGTCGAGAGCGGACTCTAACAAGCCATCACGACTACCCAAAACACGTGAGTTATCGTTTTTACCAAAACCGACTTAACCTTAGTACCTCCTTGTCATAGACCCTATTGTCACACGATATCTTGGTCATGGATTAGGCACAGGAAGGTCATCCATAATCCAAACCACAACTTTCTCGATTTCCTGAGTAAGTCCCATTTCCCAGCGTGGCCACGCATTTCATTGGACAGACTCATCGAGGGCGCCAGTTAGATATCTCTCATTTAATGAGGGACAAAATCCCATTTTGGCCAATCCACATTCCTCAGCACGGCAATCAACCAAACCCATACCTAGCCCTTATGGCTACCCTGCTACGGGCAACGTTAGACTAGGCCAAAGTCTGACAACTGCAACGCCGGAATAATGATGACCTCAGGTTTAAGGCGTCGTGACAGGCGTACAGTGTTGGAGATTGTGCCCTAGGGCCAATCATTTTATAAATATGTTTTGAACATATTGATTAATTTATGGAGATAAATTAATGGTTATCATATTATTAGCATGTTTACTATGATAACAGTCCATGATTAATTATGTGATTAATCTAAATCTGTCCCTAGTCGCTCATTCAAGTGGGAACTTGAAATGAACTAAGACCAGCATGACCTCGGTGCATAGAGATGCATGCACTAGATGCTGGAACGAGAGTCATGGTGCAATTACGTAAGGGGTTACGAGTTGCTGGACTGACCCGGAGAGTCCTGCATGGGTTTAGTCATCAGCTTGCCTCTCCTATACGCCTGTCACCACGCCTTAGACCTGTGGTCATCATTATTCTGGCGTTGCAGTTGTCAGACTTTGGCTTAGTCTGACGTTGCCCGTAACAGGGTAGCCATAAGGGCTAAGTACGGGTCTGGTTGATTGCCGTGCTGAGGAATGTGGATTGGCCAAGATGGGCTTTGTCCCTCGTTAAATGAGAGATATCTAACTGGCGCCCTCGATGAGTCTGTCCAAGGAAATGCGTGGCCACGCTGGGAAATGGGACTTACTCAGGAAATCGAGAAAGTTGAGGTTTGGATTATGGATGACTTTCCTGTGCCTAATCCATGACCAAGATATCGTGTGACAATAGGGTCTATGACAAGGTGGTACTAAGGTTAAGTCAGTTTTGGTAAAAACGATAACTCACGTGTTTTGGGTAGTCGTGATGGCTTGCTAGAGTCCACTCACGACTTGTAGGTCATGGAATGAGTTGCTGCCAACTTCACGTGGGGCCTGCTGGGTCATACACGAGCAGCATCAGGACACCGTTTAAAAGGGACACGAATTAGGGTTAATTCGTGGGTCACTCCGGTGGCACGATTTAAGACAACAAAAATGTCTGGGACATTAAGTCTTGTCTTAATTAATCTACAGTTGTGAAGTATTTAAATTTATAGGACAAATTTAAATATAATAATTGTTAAATGATTAATAGGCATTAATTATTTACAATCAAAATATTAGGGAAAATAAATCAGATAAGATTCCTAAAAGTTAGGAAATTATTGATTTATAAAATTCCCCAATATTGGTATGAGGGTGGCGCCTCAATTGGTGATTTTAGATTAATAAAATTGTTTTATTAATTTAAATAATAAGTTTGAATTCAAAAGATTTGATGGAGATATCAAAAGATTTGATTCAAATAGATTTGGTGAGATCTCCACTTAGTATCTTTGGAGAATCATGAATTCCTAAGAGTTAGGAATGTTTTTGATTTATAAAATTCCAAAGAATTTTTGAGGGAGCATGGCGCCATCTTGGTGGGTCCTAAGGGGAGTTTTGATCTCTCATTTGATTTTCCAAGATTGCAATTTGAATTTGAATTGAAATATTAAGGTAATATTTTAATTAGAAATTCAAGTCCTGAAATTATAATATTATCAGAATATCATGATTTTAGGAAATTTAAATCACCAAATATTATATTATATATAGGGGAGCAAGTCGACTGGCCCCCCAAGTCTAACCCTAGCTCACTTTGTGAATTTTCTTCCTCCTGGTAGAGAGAGAGTGAAAATCGCTCCTAAGGTGTTAGAGAGAGAAAGAGCCGAATTTTCCTAAGGTGTTAGAGAAAATTTGTCTGGCTCTAGAGCTAGGTTTAGTGAAAGAAGAAAAGGCAAGAAGGAGTTCTTGTGGGGGGTTTCTTCTCTGCGCCGTTTTGCTGTTGAATTCAAGAAGGAGTTCCTGAATTCAAACACTGTAGATTGGTCCCTAGTTCTTTTGGAGAAAAGAACGGAAGGCTAGCACCTTGGCGCCCGAAAAACTGTTCGTGTGGGTCACCGGCAGAGGGAGAACGCTGCGAGTGGACTCCTTGGACATGCCTTGTACAACGAACCGATTGAAACTCGTGAGGTATACCACTATCTTAAAAGTTTTAAATTCTACTAGCGGATCCGTTCGGGAATTTTAGGACTTGGCGCGTTTTTTTTTAATTTTATATTTGCTTCCGCTGCGTTAGGCGCCTAGAATTCCCAATAGTGGTATCAGAGCCACGCTAGTTCTAGGATTTAAAACTGTTTATGTGTACATATGATGTATGGTATGTGTGTTTACCACTTTCAATCACCGTTTTTGGTTTTACAAAAATCCACCGATCATTTTTCTTAAAAATTCAATCTACAGAAAAAGGTGCAAATTATATGTATATGATACATATAGAATCGATTGGATCGATTGGAAAAATTTTCTTGAAGTTTTAGGCCAAAATCGAAATTCCTGTATAATTATAATTAAAATTGTTTTAATTATAATATTATAGAGGTGGCTGAAAATTTAAAATTATGAATTTTAGAATTTTTGGGGATCAATAATTTTAAATTCTTGAATGGAGATTCATGGTATTTATAATTATTCATAAAAGGCCTAATCCCAAGAAAAGACATGTTAAATTTTGCATAGACCCTAAATTGAACACAATTTAAAAAATGGTTTTTAATATATGTGTTGTATGCCGTGTTTGACATAATTGTATGAATTGTTCATATTTGAATTGTGTGGTGTTGGATATGGCTCTAGGAGGTTTATTTCGGTAAATACGGCCTGTGTGTCGTCTCCCTCTACTCTTATGTAAATTTACTTTCTGTTTATACCTCAATGTAACTGGGGTTTATTCACGTGTAACTTTATTTTTCTTTTTAGAAAAGTTCTTTCATTGGCTTGGGAGAATTCTAGGGTAGATGGGCCATATCCAAACATGGTGTATGCTTTTACATTTAGTTTGTATGTGATGCGCTAGATGTATGTTTAGGGTGCGAAATTTTAACATGCTATTTATATATCGCGCTACAACCACGTATACGATACGAGCGTGGGATTTTGTATACGATACAAAATCCGGGCACATGTTTATATGTATGAGATACATGAGGTAATAAACATGTGGCATGACTCGTTTAATTTTAAAAGGAGTTTCGAAATTAAACTTTAAAACGGAACATTTTAAATTAAAAATCAAACCCTTTTAGAGAATCTTAAGTTTTTAATGCCGTCGCTAAAACACCCTGTCAAAATCTTGTTCATCGTGGAGCGGTGATCGCCTACGCGACACGTATCTGCCTTGACCTTGAGGAGACACGGGTGAATGGGAGTTTCAACACAACGCCCATTGAAATCTTGGTTCTTTGAATACGGTGATCGCGTACGCGACACGTATTGCAGTTGGGCCTTGATGATATGGGGTTGGGCTTGTTGGAGATTGTGCCCTAGGGCCAATCATTTTATGTTAAATAT
>QANZ01034338.1:0-48965 GCA_003254925.1 Chamaecrista fasciculata
GGCCAATTTGATTATTAAAAGTTTTAATTGGGTCATTGTATAATTAAAAAAGTAAACTATCAATTCAATATTTAAAAAATTATTTAATTAATTATTCAATCTTTGAATGGTCAAAATAAATAATTTAATTTAAAAAAAATATCAAAGAGTATACATGTTAATCTTTTTAAAAGACTAATAAATATATCATTTACTTCTTTTAATGACTAATAAGTATATGTATGAATTTTTTAAAGATTAAATTGTCTATTTTATTTTTTTTTATAAAGATTGAATGGTTAATTTATTTCTAAAAAATATTTTATTATAAAATCTATTTTACTAATTTCTATGTTTTGAGAGAAATTACCTGTCACTTCCATTAAAGAAAATAATTAATTTTTTTCTTAAAAAGAAAAGTTTTCTGGCTGTCGCAGTTTTACACTTGAACTAACACATGATTATATATTCTCAGACACTATGATGAGAGGTGAGTGAGTCACATTATTTTCCCACTATATATTAAATAAAAAGGGTATTTAATTTCTAATATTAAACTCTATCCATTTAAATATTTGTTTGAATTCAACTTTTCAAAAAGAAATATGTACGAAATTGAAAAGAGGCATAGTTGACATTACAATAATAAGGTCATTAAAGAAACGATAGAAACGCCAACTCTGAAGTCTAAGCCTTATCGTTGAATGACTCATGCCAAGTTGTACAATTAAAATATCACTTTAGTCCTCGACTTATGTATGCACGATGCCTCATTATTATTGTAAATATGTAATTATACAATTATAACTTCATATTATGAATGTTTGTCGTCTTCCCCAAAAGTTAATTCTTTAATCTCAAAATGTGAATCCATTTTTTAAAATTGCAGCGCCCTCCCTTCTTTTAAATGTGTTTAGCTTTCTAAATGCCTGAAAATATTTGAAATAAACAGAGGTATAATCAATGAAATTAAAAGTTATATGAAAAAAACTAGGGGTGAGCAAACCAACCCGCCAACCCGCGAGCCCGCAGAAACCAACCCAACCCACAGCTATGGGTTGGGTTGGTTCGGGTTCGCGGGTTGGTTTGGGTTCAAAATTTTCAACCCGCACACTTGCGGGTTGGGTTGCGGGTTTGGAGTTTTTCAACCCAACCCAACCCGCGAGCCCGCATATAATTTTTTTTTTAATTTATTTTTTTATAAATATTTATATTTTTTTATATAAATTTTGTATGTTTTCTTATGTATTTATACTATTAATTCTTTATAAATAAGATATTTTGATTTTAAAATTTACATAATTACATATATGTATTACATTTACATATTTTATAGAATATATTTTAATTGATTTATATTTATATATATAAAATCTATGTTTTTTAANCATCACCAGCAATTTTGGCTTGGGCTTGTATTTAAATAAGAAATAAGAATGTGGAAATTTAATTTAATTGGCTGTCACGTTAAGGTTGTTACCTGTTGGACCCGTGATTGGTTGTCGAAAAACATGTGCCATAGAATTTCAGATTTTCGTACACATATGTCGGTATTTCTTCTCTATATATATATTTTTGGTGGCAGAAAAAAAAAAATATTACTTTTTTTTTTTGCCAGAAAAATTATTACATTTTTGATTGCCCGAAATCGTAGGAGAAATAAAACTTGGAATATACAAACCATAAGTTGTTGCGGACTGCTATAATTTGCGGCCCACAATCAAAGAAGTGTCACGGTCCTGCCACTCCCGCTTAGCAAAAGTTAAAAAAAAAAAGATTAAAATTCACTTTTGGTCCCATAACTTTCTCTTAGGTTTCAATTTGGTCCCATAACTTTTTTTGTTGCACTTTTACTCTCATATCTTTGCAAAAAATTTCACTGTCAATTCCACCTAATTCAAAGATATGGGATCAATTCTGCACCTGACTAAAAAATATGGGACAAATTCTGCAACTTGACCAAAAGTGCAACAAGGACCAAATCTGCAACATGAGCAAAAGATATGAAACCAAAAGTGTAACAAAAAAGTTATGAGACCAAATTGAGACCTGAGCAAAAGTTGTCAGATCAAAAGTGCACTTTGGCCAATAAAAAACATGTACTAAACTCTTCTAAATTCTAATTAGACAAAAGTATTCTTGAGATCAGTTTCAGATATATCTTCAAAATTTTTTTAGGTTAATTGTACTTTAATTTTTCAGATTTTTGTGTCAATCTACCCACAAATTGAGAGTACAATTGCCCAAAAAAAAAAAAGAGAGAGATTTTGGGTACAACACCAATGTCACTTATTCACCTAACACATTCATTTATTCATTTATCTCTAAATGTTATTTTTTATCTATTAAAGACATTTAAGTTTTGATTTTTATTATTCACCATTTTTAGTTTTAAAACTTCTATTATCAATTAATTCTAAAATTACTTGTCCTACCTAAATAAGATGTTTTAATCACTGAAATTTAAATTGTAATAACTTAAAATTCTTTATTTATATCCAAAAGAGTTTTTTCAAATATGGAAAATTAAAATTATGACAATTTAAATTCTTAGTATTTAAAATCTCATAAAATTTGAAATGTTGACATCCAAACACACCTAGTCTTAGTTATCCATCCATTGATGACTTTCCATTTGGTGTGCCTGCTTGGTGTGTTTCTTCTCTGACAATGTTCTTCCAAAACCAGTGATTTTCAAAAAGCACATAAATCTCTCCAATTGGAACTTTTTTGGTCTCTGGCAACAAGAAGAAGATGAAGCAAGCCATGATGACAATCAAAGCAGCAAAGAGCAAGAAGATTCCAAATCTGAGTTGGCATAATGACATGAGGAAGAGTTGTGCTACAAGAGCTGTAAAAATCATGTTCACACACACCACTATACTCTGTGCTGATGATCTTATTTCTAATGGGAATAGTTCACTAGGAACTAGCCACCCCAAGGGACCCCAAGATCTTCCAAATCCCAATACGAATAAGAAAATCAATATCACTAGAAAGATGCTCACTCCTGTTGACAGCTCTACTCCATGTCCAAACTCTCTAGCCAAAACAATAGCCACAGCAACCTGTGGATCAAATTAAAGTCCTATTACTATGTAACATCTTTAAAGTACTCCAACTTTAAAAAAAAAAACATTTTGGTCCTAAATGTATGCCGCTCTAATGTTTATTTTGGTCCGTTATGTTTCAAAATGTTCAAATTGGTTTTAAATGTTGGCAAAATATTTCATTTTGGTCCCAAACTATTAAATATGGTCATATTTCTCTCATTTCTCATTTCAAGTTCAAAGGACTTATTAAGAATAATTCGTATCTCTGAATTCGTCGCACTCGAACTTGAAACGAGAGAAATATGATCAATTTCGCTTGTCTGATTGTGAAATGAGTGATCCATTTTCGGGGCCAATTTGACATTGTTTGCTGACGGTCCCAACTGGATAGAGAAAGTACTCTTTGAGAATAATACGTAGCTCAGAACGCGTCTCATTCAAACTTGAAATATGATAAATATGACTATAATCAATAGTTTGGGACCAAAATGAACATCAGGGCATATATTTAGGACCAAAATGACCTTTAACCTAATTAAAATTTGAAGTGAGTGTAATGAAAAGTTAATAAAGAGTAATTAGTTACCATGCAACATATCATCTCAAGACTAGCTTCCAAAAAGAAGGCTCTTCTACCAAACTTGTCAACCAAAGCCATTGAGATCAGACTAGCAAGAACCAATGCTCCACTAGTAATAAGAGATGAATACAGAGATGCTCTTGACCCAAACCCCAAACTCTGAAAAATTACAGGAGCATAGAACAGGATGGAGTTATTTCCAGTTAGTTGTTGAAATGCTGGAATCCCCAATGCACCTATCACTAATTGGGGTCTGTATTTTCTCTTTAGGAGATTCCCAAATGGGTTCTTGATTGCTTGTGCTTCTTTACTTGCATCAATAAGGTCCATAAACTCAGCTTCAATGTTCTTTGTGCCTCTTATTTTCTCCAATACTATTCTTGCTTCTTCCACCTTACCTTGTTCTACAAGCCTATTGGGTGACTCAGGACATAAAATGCCTCCAATAAACATAAGAATTGCTGGAACACCAGCTAAACCTAGTGATATTCTCCACCCGTTGGGATGTATTTTGTCTGTAAAATAATTCACCAAGTTTGCAATCAAGATTCCCATGACAGTTGTGAATTGAAATAGTTGGTTCACTGCTCCTCTTATGTTTACTGGAGCCATTTCTGATAGATACAAGGGAACGGCCTACGTACACAGTCAACTAGCAATAAGTTAAACCAAAGTAACAATATTTGGTAGTCTTTAATTTATAGGTGAAAACCTCATTTTGATCCTCAAACTATAGGGTAAGTTTCATTTTGGTCCTAAAACTATTTTTTGTTTCGTTTTGGTCCAAAAAATGTGATTTCGTCGGGTTTTCGTTGTTATTCATAAAGGTGACAGTTGAGATGAACCATTTTTCCCTCGAAATAAAAATGAACCACAAATTTATCTCCAATTTGTGACTAAGAATGAAAATTTTTCTTTCTTTCTTTGTCAACTCACTTTTTATAAACAACTGAAAGAGAAATGATTCATCTCAATTGTTCAGGTTAAAAATAATGGCACTATGTGAAATTTTATTTTGGGGACTAAAATAGAACAAATGTGAATGTTTGAGGACCAAAATGAAACTTACCCCATAGCTTGAGGATCAAAATGAAGTTTACATTTCTAGAATTTAACTTACTTGGTTGGCAAATCCAATGCCTCCACCAAGAAGGACACGTCCTATGATTAGCATAGCTATATTCTCAGAAGCAGCATTGATGATTGCTCCTACAAGAAAGCTTAAGGATCCAACAATAATACTGGCTTTTCTCCCTTTCTTTTTGGTTAATGGGGAAGCTGCAAATGTTATAACTAGTGCAGAAAAGTAAAGAGACGATGTGAAAAGCGTCAACAATTGGTTGTCATATTTACAGTAATCTGTCTCTTTTAGATGCATTTGCTTCCTTCTGTACACATGTGGGAAGAATTTCTTCAAGAAATCATCCATTGAGGTCACTCCACCTAAAAGTATGATGTATATATGTTCAATTCAACGCTTAATTGAGATTTTGCCTTACTAGTCATTAATATCACGCGTCTATTAAACCAATTCAAAGAAAAATAGCTAGTGAAACAACACAAGAAGAAGTTCAAGTTGTATGTTAGTGAAACAACATCTAAAGAAAAATACAAGATTACTTGGATAATATTCATCATAATCTAACAAGTTAATAAAATCAAAACTCAAAAAATAATTTTCATCATTTATGATATCATTTAATTGGATTGTGAGTTACAACAATAGAATATAGATATATATGGAGAAGAAAAATAAGAGAATAAAAGTGACCTGAAACACCAAGATCATAGCCGAAAAGAGAACCACCAAGAGCACCAACTAGGCAAGAAAAGGCAAAATAGAGAGTGAATTTGTATTCATACAAATCTGCCCTTTTCAATGCCTCACCTTCTACAAATCCTCCTCCCGCCATTTCTTTCAACTCTACTCTAACAAAATCGATTACAACTCAGAAGTTGGATAAGTAAATAAGTAATATATATATATATATATCGATTTATCCAAAGCTATTGGAGATAGACTCTCAATAAAATTTTAGTACGTATCCTATTTTATCATTTAAAAAAAAAAAGCAAGTGGGTTGAAAAATCGCGACACTAATCTATCACCAGATTAAGCAAATTGATTTTGATTCTATCCTAAATCACATAAGCTAGCATACAAAAGCAAAACGCAAAATAGTGAGAGTTACACTTAAAACGAAATGCTTACATATTTGTCAAGATCGACAATCCTTTAATTTCAAATCTTGATGTGTTAACGAGGAGAAATTGATCAGTTTAAGAATGTAGGAGGCGTTTGTTACACGGATCGAAAAAATAGTCTCGGAATTATGAACTCCGGACTAGAGTAATCTCGTGTTCGGTACGCGGATTGGAAAATTAGTCCCGAGAATATTGTATTCCGAGGAATAACATAATTTTCTAAAATAGCTATTTTTTAATCCCACTCTAAGGGTGAGATTAGTATAATCCCATGACATGGTATTATTTTTCTCATCCAAAATGACTTTATTAGCACTAATTAATTTCCCCTAATTAATTCATTCTCTACAAACCCTGGTCACTTTTCATCTTTGTCATTCTAGTGTTATACAACTTTCTGCCGCCTTGAAGTGTAGAAGAAATTTTAATTATGACCTAATTATTTCTTTATTATATAGTATTTTTCTCATGAATTGTTTTGAACAATTTCTACATTTGATAAACTATTAGTTGAGAATAAAAAGTCAAGAGAATATTTGTAAAAGTATTAAACATTCCCAGGAATATCAAAAGTGAACCAAACACAAGATTGTAACATTCCTGGAAATAGTGCAAAATAAACCTAGGATTATTTTAACTCATCCAAACAAACATTTTTATAATTCTGGGAATCTTATTCTTAGGAATCACATTCCTAGGAATGAAAAAATAATCTTTGTACCAAACACCTCGTAATAACGTGTACTTGAGTGTTCATACTTCATATACTAAAATCTAATCTACATTTTATAATAGTAAATTGCAAATTTAGTCTTTTACTTTTTATAAGTTGTGATTCAGTCTTTTATCTTTTTTTTTTTTTTGGAATTTTAGTCTTTGTTTCTCAAAAGTTTTACCCCTTAGTCTTAACGACTGAATGTAGTCATATCTATCTCGTTTTAAGTTTTTTTGAATGCGACAAGTTTTGAATTATATATTGATTTTGATGATTCCTTTATTTGTCCAGTTGAGGTCGTCATCAAACAATGCCATCAGGTTAAATTGAGCTCTGAAAGTGAGTCTTTTGTTTCATATTTAAATGGTCATATTTGATCATATATATCTCTTTCGTTTCAAGTCTGATTGCGACAAGTTTGAAATTATGAGTTACTCTTGACTAGTTTTTTTTCTACTTAGTTAGGGATCTCAACAAATAAGGTCAAATCATACCCAAAAGCGACTTTTTCATAATTTTTCACTTTTTGGTTCTAGCTAGTGGCTCATTTTCTTATGGTCCCAACTAGAGAGAAAAAAAAATCACTAAAAGTAACTCATAGCTCCGAATTTATCGTAGTCAGACATGAAACAAGAAATATAAGATAATTCGTTCTTTTGATAGTGAAACGAGCAGTCGACTTTCGGAGCCTAATTTAAACTTATTTGTTGACAGTCCCAATAAGACAAAAAAAACTCGTCAGAAACAACATTAGCTTAAGATTCGTTGCATTCGAACTTGAAACGAGAAATGTATGATTACATTTATGATTTAATTGTTGGGACCAATGAGTTAAGCTTTTGAGAAACTTAAGAGAACCAAAATTACAATAACAAAAACATTACGGGAATTGCAACTTCCCTAAGAATAAGAGGTCTTTTATCTGAGATCTCTAGTTTACCAATTCCTAGTGGTAATCCGTCTAATGTTCCTGATTCTAGTCAATGGACTCCTCCTCCCTTTTGTTGTTTTAAGATTAATGTTGATGCTGGTGTTTCCAAGTCTATCTGTGGGTAGAGTTGTGTCATTAGGGACCACAAAGGTGAAGTGTTAGGTGTGGCTTCCAAATCTGTACATTTTGTTGGTTCCACGGATATGCTAGAAACTTTGGCTGTGGAGTTTGCAGTGATGCAGACTCTTCAATTTGGCTGTCACAGGGTTTTTGTGGAGACTGATTGTAGCAAGGTGGCATCTCATCTCAATGATTTTCCGCTTGACTTTTCTCCTTTCCACATTGTCATTAAAAACATTTTATGACTTTGTAACCGTTTTCATTCTGTTTCTTTCTCTTGGGTTAGTAGAATGTGTAACTCTGCTGCTCATAACTTAGCTAAGTTTGCAGTTTCCTCCCCAGGGTTTAATATCTGGATGGAATTTCTGCCTCCTTGTATTGCTTCTGTTGTTGTCTGCGAGAGGCCTTGAATGCATTTGCTTTTTCATAAAAAAAAAAATAAAAAGAGACCAAAATTGTAGTCGATCACATTTTATTTTATAATTAATCTTCTTTTTTATTTATTTTATCTCTCCCTTTTTCTAATATAGTCGACAGTGAAAGTGAAAATTACGTGTACCCAATCAATTTCTATATATAAACACATGACTATATTCACGAACACTGTGAAGTATATGAATCTATGTATGATGGGTATTAACCGTATTATATTGAATGGTGAGTCGTCCCATTTGAATTAGATTTTGATTTTATTGTATGAAATTAAGGTCATTTGAATTGGAATGACAACTTGTTCATAAAATATCCCTCAGCCGCCTGCTTTGTTTATGCACGACGATGCCTTCATATTATTATTGTATAATTAAATTGTTACTAATGTATGTATGTTTGTCATCCCCAAAAGTCAATCTAAATCTACCATATATTATTGGTTTTTTAAAAAAATTGGAACGTCCTTTATTTTTTAAAATCAACACTGCGACATCATCACTAAAATAGTAAAATTAAAAGAAGGGCAAAGCCTCAAGTTTAGTCTTTTATGTATGAGGTGGATTTTAAATTAATTTTTTACATTTTGTTTATTTTATATTAGTTCTACATATTTTTATAATTTTTTAAATTAGTCTCAAATATACTTTTGAGTTACAATTTGACCTCATTTGCTAATAATTTCAACTAGGTAGAAAAAGAACTCTTCAAGAGTCGACATAATTTCAAACTCATTGTATTCAAATTTGAAACCAGATAGATGTGATTAATTTTATTTATTTCACCATTAAAAAAAAGTGTTTGGGGAGCTAAATGGTTAGAGAAAGTGGGAAGAGGAGAGGGCGAGGAATGAATGACAAAAATCACAACCGTCTTCTTTATTCTTTTTTTTAAGGGTAAATTACACTTCGAGCTCGTTTAGATAAGTTTTTTTCATCTAAAAAGCACTTTTTTAATTAAAAAAAAGACCTTTTATAAACATAAAATCTTGTTTGGATAAATTTTTAAGAAAAATGAGAAGTTACAAAAAGAAAAGTTAAAATATAACTTTTTTAAGAAGTTCAATTTTGTAGCTTCCACTTAAAGCACTTGTAAAAGCTATTCTTTTGGTTCATTGTATTAATTATAATTATTTTTGTCATTTTATATTCAAACAACTTTGATAATTCAAAATATTAGTGTTTCACTCAAAAGAACTTTTAAAAAAGTTTGATAAATAAAGTTCTTTTTTCATAAGCTTATCGAAACAGGCTGTTCTATGGACCGTTTTTATTTTAGTACCCTGTTTTTTCAAAAGTGACACTTTGATACCTTGTTTTTTGCACTATTAACATTTTAGTACTCAAATTTATTTTTCAGTAACTTTTTGACAGCCAAGTCGCACGTGACCATCACGTGTATAGTAAAAACACCCAAATGTCAATTTTCCTCTCAATTTCACGATTCAAACGATAAAACGCTTCAAAATCCTCTTACTTCAAATCTTGTTATTTTTCACAATTTTTTAGTGTTTTAGCGTCTAAATAGTGAAAAATGAGAGGAAAATGGACATTTAGGTATTTTTACTGTACACATGATAGTCACGTGCGACTTCGCCGTCAAAACTTAATCGAAAAATAAATTTGGGTACCAAAGTGTTAACGATTGCAAAGAACAAGATAATAAAGTGTCACTTTTGAGAGTAACAAAGTAAAATTGATCAATAGAACAAGGTACCAAAGTATAATTTACCCTTTCTTAAATGGAAACTATGTCCATTATACCCAAGCATGTGTTAGCCTGTGTTGATCCAACTCATAAGGTTTCCTCATTTGATTTAAATTTGAGTGCACTTACAATAATGATGTTTTTTCATTGTTGAAATATGTAGTGTTGATTGATATATCTGCTGCCTTTCCATTTCGTGTGGCTTAATTAGTCTCCTTGTGTGACTATATTCTTTCCAAAACCAATGATTTTCAAAAAGCAGATGAATCTCCCCAATTGGAACTTTCTTTGTCTCTGGTAACAGGAAGAACACAAAGCAACTCATGATAACAATCAAGCCAGCAAACATCAAGAATATTCCATATTTGAGGTGACACAGTAACATGAGGAAGAATTGTGCCACAAGAGCTGTGACAATCATGTTCACTAGGAACCAACCATGCCAGGGGACCCCAAGATCTTCCAAATCCCAACACGAATAAGAAAATCAGCATCACTAGAAAGATACCGACCCCTTTTGACAGCTCTACTCCATGTCTAAACTCTCGAGCCAAAACCACAGCCATGACAACCTACAAATAAAAAATGTTAAATCCTCATTTTGGTCTTCAAACTAGAGGGCAAGTTTCATTTTGATCATACAACTATTTTTTATTCTATTTTAATCCTTAAACTTTCATATTTGTTTTGTTTTGGTCCCCAAAATGTGATTTTGTTAGGGTTTTGCCATGAATTATTTATAACATGGACAATGATGGACCATGTCTCTCTCATATGTGGTTTAATAAGTGAGTTGACAAATTAAAGAAAAAAAAATTCATTTTTAACCGCAAATTGGAGATAAAAAAATTAAAAACCAACCACAAAACGTGATTACAAATGAAAATTTTCTTTCTTTATTTGCCAAGTCACTTATTAAGATAGACATGAGAGAGAAATAATCTATTTCAATAGTCAAGGTTAGAAATAACTGCAAAAACCATATGAAAATTGAAATCATATTTTAGGAACCAAAGCAGAACAAATGTGAAAGCTTGAGGACCAAAACGGAACTAAAAATAATTTTAGGAAAAGTTAACAAAGAGTAATTACCATGTAATATATCATTTCAAGACTAGCCTCCAAAAGGAAGGCCCTTCTACCAAACTTGTCAACTAAAGCCATTGAGATGAGACTAGCAGCAACCAATGCTCCACCAGTAATAAGAGATGAATACAGAGATGCTCTTGACCCAAATCCCAAACTTTGAAAAATAACAGGAGCATAGAACAGGATGGAGTTATTTCCAGTTAGCTGTTGAAATGCTGGATTCCCCAATGCACCTATCACTAATTGGGGTCTGTATTTTCTCTTTAGGAGATTCCCAAATGGGTTCTATAGCTTGTGCTTCTTTACTTGCATCAATAAGGTCCATAAACTCAGCTTCAATGTTCTTGCTGCCTCTTATTTTTTCCAGTACTATTCTAGCTTCTTCCTGCTTCCCTTGTTCCACAAGACTGGTGGGTGTCTCAGGACATAAAATGCCTCCAATGAGCATTAGAATTGCGGGTATTGCTGCCGAACCTAGGGATATTCTCCACCCATTTGGATGGATTTTTTCTGTAAAATAATCCACTAGGTTTCCAATCAAGACTGCCATGACAGTTGTGAACTTGTGAATTGAAATAGTTGGTTCACTGCTCCTCTTGTGTTTATTGTAGCCATTTCTGTTAGATACAAGGGAACTGCCTACACAATAAGATGACAATAAGTAATACTAAAATACCAACAAAGAATCTTGGGTAGTTTTTCTTTTGTCAGGGATTAAAACAAAGTCAATCATAGAGTTAAATATAATCCAGACATAAATCCTTAAGAAAACAAAAGTTTGAAGTGCAATTTTGATTCTTTATCTTTGAGGTAGGTTACAATCCAACCCTATATCAATTTTTGTTGCAATTCTGATACTTCAAGTTTTTCAAAAGTTTCACTCCTTAGTCCCAATGATTAAATGTGCGTAGTCATGTCTCTCTCATTTCAAGTTTGAAAGCGTCTAGTCCCGAGATACATGTTGCTTTTGATGATTCATTTTTTTAAACTAATTTAGGCCCTTAACAGACAAGGTCAAATTGTGCTCTGAAAGTGAGTCGCTCGTTTCACTGTCAAACGAGCGAAGTTGGTTATTTTTCTACTGTTCCAAGTTGTCTAATTGTGATAAGTTCGAAACTATGGGTTTCTCTTGACGAGTCTTTTTGTTGCAAATGAGGTTAAATCAGGTCCGAAGTGGTTTTCCATAATTTTACACTCTTTGGTTCCATAATTACTTTTGGACCTGATTCGATCTCATTTGTTAATAGTCTCAACATGACAGAAAAAGAATTCTTCAAGAGTAATTCGTAGCTCTGAACTCGTCGCAATAAGACTAGAAACAAGAAAGATATTACAAATTTTGCCTGTTTGGCTATGAAATAAGTGACCCACTTTCAGAGTCCAATTTTATCTTATTTATGCTGACGGCCCCAATTGGACAAAAAAAAATGACTCGTCAAAAGTAACATGTAGCTCTATATTAGTCGCATTCAAATTTGAAACTAGAGAGATATATCCACATTCAGTTGTTGGGACATAAATTTGAGAAATTTAGAGGACCAACATTACAAAAAAATAATAAAAATAAAGTCCTGGATTGCAACCTACTATTCATATAAGGAACCAAAATTGTTCTTTGGCAAGAATAAATATTTATTATGTTTACATTTATTTGACTTACTTGGTTGGCAAATCCAATGCCTCCACCAAGAAGGACACGTCCTATGATTAGCATAACAATGTTCTCACTTCTTAGTAGCAGCGTTGATGATTTCCCCTGCTAGGAAGCTAAGGGATCCAACAATAATAGTAGCTCTTCTCCCTTTCTTTTTGGTTAATGGGGAAGCTGCAAATGTCATAACAAGTGCAGAAAAGTAAAGAGATGATATGAGGAGTGTCAGCAATTGATTGTCATATTTACAATAATGTCATAACAAGCCATCTTCTTTCAAATGCATTTGCTTCCTTCTATACACATGGGGGAAGAATTTCTTCAAGAAATAGTGTTGGAAAATAGTTACTAATTAAAGTTTCACATTGGATAAGTTGAAGGGTTAAGAAGATGGCTCATATGTGAAGGGTCATAACTCTTCATATATGGATGGTCGTAACTGTTTATTGAAAAGTCATGAATGTTGAATCATGACAAGTTAGGATCAACCATTAAGGTTGGACATGAAAAGATATGAGTGTAGGAATCTGAAAGGTTGTACCTCTTCAGTTTTCCCTCTATAAATAGCATCTCTTCTCTCAAACAGAAAATCATTCAAGAGATTTAATCTTCAGGCTTTGTAAAATCCTAGAAGAAATCTGCCATAAAACTTAGCAGCAAATGAATAGTGGAGGCTTAATTTCCTTAAGAACAGTGATCACACTATCAAAGCCTATACCATATTTCTAACAAATCGTCCATGGAGGTTACTCCACCTGAAAACTATCAAAGTTCAATTCAATGCCTAATTGTGATTTTGCTGCAGTGTGAATACTATTCACACGGCAGCATTTGAGGAGGGAGATAATAGAAGAAATTTTGGGTTTTCGAAAATTCTTCTTAAAGCATTTGAGGGTGATTATTTGAGTGAGATTTCAGTGAGGATTGGGGTTCTTGGATGAGCTTGCAATTTCCGTACGTTTTCCGGCGAGTTTGGAGTATTTTCCGTGGGTTTTAAATTTTATGTGTTTTCAGTTTTGGTCCCTTTGTCATTTGCTTTAATTTGTGTTGTTTTTGCATTTCTATTCCATTTCATGAGAAATTCATGGATTAGGGACCAAGATGTAAGGTTTGAGAATCTTCAGGGATGCTCTTTCACTTTCATTTTGATAGTCAGGGACTAAAGTGAAAAAGACTTGAAGTTTTCAAGATTAACTGTAATTTAAAATGGACGGAGAGGTTTTCAGAACATATGAGACCAAAACTGAGAAAAAATAAAGATATAAGACTGATTTGGGACCTGGAGCAAAGATACATGACCAAACTCGAGACAAAAAAATATATAAGACTGATTTGAGATCTAGAGCAAAGTTACAGGACCAAATTCACACTTTGACCTTATTCTTTCTTAAGTAATTGCAATTTGACACTCTATAGTTAAGTTTTATTTCACTTTAGTGCCCTGAAACACAAAGCGTACCACTCTAGTATTCTAAGATTTTTATCGTTACCGTGTGGTATCCTTTCTAAATCTACCACATATTATTGGTTTTTTTAAAAAAATTGGAACGTCCTTTTTTTTGTATACTTGAAATCAACACTGCCACAAGAAGGCCAAAACTTCAAATTGGTCCTTTATGTATGGGGTGAATTTCAAATTGGTTCTCTAGATTTTGTTTATTTTAGATTGCTCCTACATATTTTTATAATTTCTCAAATTAGTCTCAAATCTACTTTTGAAATACAATTTGATCTCATTTGCTAACGATCTCAACTGGGTAGAGAAATAACTCTTCAAGAGTCAGCACATAATTCCAAATTTGTCGTATTTAGACTTGAAACAAAAGAGATATGATTACTTTCACTTATTTGATTATAAACAAGTTATCCACTTTCAAAATTCGATTAAAATACTCATCAAAAGAAACCCGTAACTTTAGATTTCGTCGCATTCAAACTTAAAATAAGAGAGATATGACCAAATTCAATATTTTTTAAACCAATTTGAGAAATTATAAAAATATATAAGATTGGTCTAAAACAAATCAAACATAAGGGACCAATTTGAAATCCACCCCATACATACGAGACTAATTTGATGCTTTGGCCTTAAAAGGAATTATAAAAATTAATAAGATTATCAAGACCTAAAACCTACTGATTCCACTGCTAGACTATATGACAACTCTGCAGAAACTATTCCTTACAAAATATTTGTACATATCATCATCGTTCAAATATGTAGTTCATCTTCAGGCCAAAATATATATATATATATATATATANGTTTATCAAAAGTGACATTTTGGTATTTTAATTTTTTAAAAGTGATATTTTAATACTCTATTCTATCAGTCGTTAGCACTTTGATACTCAAAACTCTTTTTTCGTTACTTTTTGATAGAATAAAAAATACATACAGATCACGTTCATGGTCAAAATCCTCTACCCTCAAGTACATACTGAATTGTGTTTTTTGGAAGTTGAATTATGAAATTTGAGTTTAGAATGATAGATTTCGTGTTTTTGATCATGCACATGACCTACACGTGCTTTTTCCCGTCAAGAGATAACAGAAAAAAAAAAGTTTTTGATATCAAAGCGCTAACCGTGAATAAAACATGGTACTAAAATGTCATTTTTAAAATAACATAGTACCAAAGTAGAATAAGTCTATACTTTAAGATACTAAAGTGTAATTTACTCTTAAATATATATATATATATATATGTATATATTTCTGTGTAAGAGTGAGCAAGTGAGGTATTTCTTTGGTATCCATTGCTCCAAGTCTTGTGTAAGATCCTCATAATTTCTTCTTTTCTAAGATTTAGAAAAGAAAAGAAAAGAAAAGGGTTATACTTCAAAGACCTCCATAGATTGAGCACTTGCTTTTTCTCACTTTATTTTATTACATTTTTCAATGAAAATAATTTAAGAATTAGAAAAGAAAAACGGAAAAAGCAAGAGGGATGAGAGAAAGAAAAAAAAAACGGTCAGCTCTATCTATTCTTTGTTTTATAGCATTACCCAAAAGAAAATACAAAGAATGCATTCAGAAAATTGATTAAGATAATAATTAATTAATTAATAGATAAATTAGGGAGGTAACTCGGCAATGGGATTATTTTTAATTTAGGATTATTTTTTAATCAATTAATTAATATATTTTCCGGGCGTTTCTCTCTCCTCCTTCTTCGTCTTCACACATGAATTGACTTAGGGTTCATCTCTCTTTTCTTCAGGTTAATCACTCTTCTCTCTGCCTTTTGTTTCGATTATTTGGAAATCTCTGCCTCTACCATCCTTTCGCTATTTTCACTCTTATCTTCGGTGCCAATAGTTTTTATCTCTAGAGCAGATCTTCACTCTTCTTCTGCTTGCCTTTCAGATCTTCAGACTTAAGCCCATCTTCATTACCATCTCCGTTCGTGTTCATCTGTTCATCTTTCGTGAATTTCCAGGTTTGTTGCTTAATCTGATTAGTATTTTTTTTTCAGCTGCAATTAATGAATTCATGGGGTTTTCTGCTTCCTGCTCCTGGTGTGATTCTCTGATTTCCCTGAGTATGCAAATTGATTCCCTGGTATATGCATGGTTGCTAATTTCGTATTAGCTCTATCCTTTCTCTTAATTAAAACTTATTCCTTCATTCTTTTGAATGAAAAGGTGGTTGTAGATGGGGAAGGGGTTAAATGATTGATGCTACGAAAATCACGATCGGTTTTCTTATGCAATTTTTTTTTTTAATTGTTGTTTCAGTTGATTATTATACTAATGATTTACTTGCTTTGTCGGAAACTATGTCCAATAAATATATGTAAACCAAGTTTATGTTAACCTGTGCTGATCCAACTGATATGGTCTCCCCATTTGATTCAAAACTAATTGCAGCTACTCGGGGATGTATTTTCATCATTGAAAAGTGACACAGTGGATAGTATGGATCATATGATGACCAACTTGGGAATAGACTAGGTTTGATCTGTTTTAACAGCCTTAGATATTACAATATGGATGATGATAATGGGCTTGAGCTCAGCTTGGGTCTATCTTGTGGTGGCTCATCTGCAAAACCCAAGAGCAAGAATGGTAGTTCCTCAGATACTAGGCCAGAAGAAGTCAATAAAGGCGGCAAGATAGTTGATGAATTTAAAACCTTCTTTCAAGCTGGTTCCCAGAAGCAAGACTCAGTTTCCGGGACTCAAAGAGCTGATCCCCCAAAATCTGAGGAGAACTTCTTTAATGACCTTTCAAAGGACAACGGAGATGATGCCTCTGCAAATTTGAATGCGATAGGACTTTGGGTTGCAAATAGTAATAAAACTGTTGTAATTGAGGAGGACAAACAGTTAGAGACAGCAAATAAACGAAAAATGATATTTGATGAAATAAATCATCAAAAGAAGCATGAAAGTGAAGCTCGTCATGCTGATTTGCATGACAGGGCTAGAACATCACACATATCTGTAACAGAAGATGGCTCAACTGCAGAAAATGAAGATGTGGCTGATTCTGAAGCTGAGAACTTAGCCTCTAGGCCTAACTCACATAACGATGATGTTTCTAAACGACCCACAAGGATAGGTGGTTCTTCTGATGCTCCAAAGGAGTTTCGAGCAGTTGCTGACTTGAATCCTTCTGACATTAATGGGCAAAAGAGGTTTTCTGGTTCCTCAGAAAAAGATTTCAAGCTTGCGAACCTAAACTATGGTTCTTCTTTCTCTTCCCAACAAGTAAATGTGATGAATGTGCCATTCTTACAACCAGTGAAAGAGTCTAACTCTGTTGGTGGACCAAGCTCTCAGATGCCTGGAGTGATGCATGTGATGTCTTCTGCAGCCGGTGTTCGCCCAGGAGGCCAACCTGTGAATAATGGGAACTTGCCAATGATGTTTGGATATCCTTCTGTTCAGCTTCCAATGTTGGATAAGGACAACTCATGGGGTTTGGTTTCTCATACTCAACAGTTGCACCATTCCTTTGCTGGAAGGACTCCACCAAGCTCAGGTATTCACGATGCATGAGATACATGGGTGGCATCTCGCCATGTAACTCTTTTAATTCAAAAGTCTATTATAACATGGATGAGTGATGCGTGTGTATGTCTCAAATGTTTTCTTCTTTACTTGTTTGACGTTGACCCTCTTGAAGTTGAGCTGTGGTTTATAATGTGGAGTAAATTACTACTTTTGTCCCCAAAAGATGACTAACTTATGAATCTGATCCTTCAAAGTGCAACTTTCTCAATTTAGCCTCTCAATAATTTTCCTCATATCAGCTTCCATCTTTCGGAGGATCAAATTGAAAAGAGACTTGGAAAAGTTAGTGATCTTTTAGGGTCAAAAACAGTAATTTACTTGGAAATGTAATTGCCAACTATCATCTATGTTCCATCCTAGCCATGAAGAGTATAATACTGGAACATTAAACAAGGAACCCTGTTTTGGTAAATAATAAAAGTTTGTCTTATGCTGTGATTTTGTTGAGAATTTGATTATAATGACATTTTCCCTGTTCTTGTGTGGATATAGCTGCAAATGCTTTGCATGTAATCTCAAATAATCTAT
Source organism: Chamaecrista fasciculata (assembly GCA_003254925.1). Lineage (NCBI taxonomy): Eukaryota > Viridiplantae > Streptophyta > Magnoliopsida > Fabales > Fabaceae > Chamaecrista > Chamaecrista fasciculata. The sequence goes on from QANZ01034338.1 coordinate 18,009, forward strand.
CTGAGGCCATGCCACGCGAAGGAAGGCCATTAGAACGAACCAAAAATGATGGGAAACAACACAAGATGGAAGAAGGCGCCTCGTCGCAGGCTGAAGATGTAAAGGGAAGCAGCACGAACCTCAGGGCGAAAGATGTGCCTGAGAAATCAACCGGAGAAGGCTTCTCCATTGATTTTTCTGCTATTAAGCCAGGTCTTGCTGCAGATGTAAAAATTGGTGGGAGTGGTGCAATACCCAACCTACCTTGGGTTTCCACCACTGGTTCAGGCCCCAATGGTAGGACCATATCTGGTGTAACTTACAGATACAGCACTAACCAAATAAGGATTGTTTGTGCATGCCATGGGTCTCACTTGTCCCCCGATGAATTTGTTCGCCACGCAAATGAAGATCATCCTAATGTGGAGGGTGGTGCAGTTTTGGGGACTATAGCTAACGGAAATCCTGCAGCCTCCGCTCAAAGCTAATGTTGAACCATTTATTTTTTAGTTCTTAAATTTTTCCTAACATTATGATTTAGTTCTTGTATATTAGAAATACACTTTTTATTCCTCGAGTTTTTTACAGACATAAACTACTATTTAGTCTGTACAGATAAAGTTTCAAGAACTAAATAGTTGACGTTTGTAAAAATATCGAGGACTAAAAAATGTATTTCCAATATTCAGGACTAAATTGCAGTTTAGGATAAATTCAAGGACTGAAAAATAAGTTCACTCTATGTTTAACTGTAGAAATACACATTTTCAACAAGAGAATCAGGGAAAGGGAGCTTCAACCCTTCTAAACCTAGGTTCTTCCCACTTTCTCCATGTATGTTAATCACCTATTGTTATCTCTTTTTAGTTGTTGGGGACTAGAATTATTATTGCAGCTGTATCTAATTATGGTCTACCATAATTTGTTATGTAACTTATGTTTGGGAGACAATGGGAAAAGGGAAGGAAAATGAATGGAATGGAATGTTTATTTTTCATGTGGTTTCTTATTATTTTGAGAGTTAAACAACAAACTTTTTATCTTAAAATTATGTTAATTTGAGATATTTTAAATTTGTAAAAAGATAATGAAGGATTAATGTAAAATTGTTTGGCTTAAGTGCACTTTTGGTCCCATAACTATGACAAAGGTTTCATTTTGGTCCCATAACTTTTTTTGTTGCAATTTTGGTCTCATAACTTCTCAAAAGGTTCCACCGTTAGTCCTTTGGTGAATTCCATCCATATTTAGCCGTTTAGTATGCCGTGACATAGTGACTATGATCATGATGTGGCAAAATAAGATGAAATGGACTGAAATAGGATCTATATGCAACATATTAAAACTTATCTATACCCAACCACAATACATACAAAGAGTGGTACTTCCTCTTCCTCGTCAGCCCAACGGGACCTCCTCTTCCTCGTTCTGCTTCCCAATTTGCCGTCGCCGCCGCCGCTTTGGTCGTTCGACTCTGGCTGAGGATCTCATCGACTTCGTCGGTGCCTTCTGCTTGAAGTCTCTTCTTCCCCACCAGATTGGTCCCTGTCAGTACCACTCTTTGTATATATGGTGGTTGGGTATAGATAAGTTTTAATATGTTGCATATAGATCCTATTTCAGTCCACTTCATCTTATTTTGCCACATCATGATCCTAGTTACTATACCACGTCATACTTGATGGCTAAATATGGATGAAATTCACCAAGGGACTAACGGTGGAACCTTTTGAGAAGTTATGGGACCAAAATTGCAACAAAAAAAGTTATGGGACCAAAATGAAACCTTTGTCATAGTTATGGGACCAAAAGTGCACTTAAGCCAAACTGTTTTCATTATTTTGTCTCGCGAAATTTCAATATTTTTGTTCTTCCCCTCTTCCTTTAAAGCGCAAATTCTAGACACATTAGCTGCATTGACTTTTGACAGTGTTACAAAGTATCAAAGGTAAGTTGGGTAAATTATGAGGATAGATCTTCTATACTGAGAGTCTTGTATTTCTCTGAATTCAGATAATTTTAGGCATGTCTAAATTGAAACACAGTTTATTTAATTTTAAGAGACAATGTTAGCACTTTTATTTAACACCTATAATTGTCTAAATACAGAAAAAATGTAAGATCCTAAGAACCCTTTTTGTAAATTATTACTGCAATAATGTCAAGGAGTCAACCCATGTTCAAACAATTATTTCTTTTTTTGGCCGAAAGTTCAGAAAATTATTTCGAAATGATCAAAATTTATCTTTCTCTGGGCACATGTTCAGTGGCATCAAAATCTGACTGGAATTTTTTTATTAAATTGAGGTAATTTATTTATACTAATATACATATATGTTATTAGGGCTTTGTGTGCCCTAACGAGCACACAAAAATATATGTGACGTTTGAAATGATTCAAAGATATAGAACTAATTCTATAATTGATTTAAAGATATGGGACCAAATCTGTAACAAAAGAATATGGAATCAAATTGAAAATTAAGCAAAAGATATTAGATTAAATTTATATTTTGTCCTATATAAAATTTAAATACACGGTTAATTTGTAATTCAATCATGATGCAGAATTTGTAATTCAGTTTTGAATGTGGGAACATGGGCAAGAAAACATGGGCTGATATTTTTATTTTTCATATTTATTTATAATTTATAATATATCATTTTATACTAAAGAGCAAATAAAACGTGAGGTGGATGTGTGGTTAATATATTGGGTTAAACTATAATGCAAAGTTTGATTCTTGACATGGGATACAATGAGTCATGAGCGATAATGACACATGGAAGAGTTAGTTGTATGTAACTAGTGATGTAACTCTATACACAATTTTGATTGATTAAAAAAATTATTATTTTTTTATTATTTTTCAACATTAAATTACATCAATAGCTGTAATTATGTCACATCAACAATTACATCTCATGTCAAGAATCAAACTTTGCATCTTAGACAAACCCATATATGGATTTCAAATAATATATTTTATATTATAATTTTAGAAGATCGACTACCAACTCCTCACACATATAATATAGTATATAGTATAGATAAATATAGATATAATGTGCACTAATGAAATAAAAAATGTGATTAAATTTTTTATGTATCAAATCATGACAATGAGGGAATATAAAATTATTTTTGAAATTATTAATTATTAAAAAATATGAATAAATTTTTTTATTTAAAAAATAACAAAAATATAAAAAAAAATCTAAATTATTCTTAAAATTTAAGTAGGATATGTGAATGAAATATGAGAGATGTCAATGGACAAAGTACTCTTGTTCGTACCCTTCACGTATATATCATTATTTGTTATACAGTAAACGAATATGTATGTTTATTTTCATCCCATATTCCTTAAAGCAAAATGGTTCGCCAGCCAAACTAGTAAGGAAAAAAATTAAAAGATGCTTTGAAGTTTGACCCAACATGCAAGATAATCTTCCACTTGCTTCCTACAACCAACATCTTCGCAACACCTAGACATGCTTGATTGCTTGTCCTTCGTCAACACTGATTTTTTTTTTTTTAAAAAAAATAGTTGTAAAAATCAACTTGAATTTCTGTATACTATAATTTTCTAACATTTTTTTTTCTTGGCCTGACATAATTTTCTAACATTTACTTAAACCGCCTTTGCATCTTGGCTTTCATTGGTGATTTTAAAGGAACAAGAGAACATAATCATTAAAAAAACAAGAGGCTGCTAGGGAGAGGTTCCAGATCAGCTTAGAAATTCTGAGATCATAATATTAATTTTATAAAAAAATAATTTAATCATTAAAAGAGGATAATTTTTTCAATTTAAAATTTTTTAAACTTAAAATTTACAATGGCAAAATTGTCAATTTGACTCCATCCCTGGTCAAGTTCAGACTTAACAGACATTTTTGTTAAGTTACCATTCATGTCAATATGATTGCCAAAGCAGCAGTTGCAAAAGAAGACTTCACCCTACAACTTTTGACATTTTTAATCTCCAATATAATCTTTAGATCTTAAATTATAGGCAAAAGACTCTCTTAAAGTTTGGGATTTTATGTACTTAATATTTATTTTGTGTTCCCAATATAAAACTTTGGCGTCAATTATATCCTAACTTTAATTTTTTGGGCCAAAGTCTTATTTTAGTCCCTCAAGTTTGCTCAAAGTTCTGTTTTGGACCCTCAAGTCTCCGGTGAACTTTCTGGCGAGATACACGGCGATCCGACAACTACGAAAACTCCTAATCCAAGGTTTTTTGACCTCCTGAGTTCAATGACGGCCTCCATTTTGTGAAAAATGACTGGCAATGCGCTGAAAAATTACATAGTCGCCGAAAATTTACACAATCGCCGAAAATCATATTTTCGGTCATTTATTAGCAAAATAAAGACCGCCATTAAACTCAGGAGGTCATAAAAAACTTGAATTACTAAATCTCTCTTTTTTTTAGGCCAAAAAAAAAAACCAGGGTCAATTCCATTGCAAGCTCAACAAAATAAAATCATCGCCTATTTTTTGCCAAAGTTTAGCCTAATGTTTGTCCTGATATGAAATGCATTCATTATTAGCTTAATCTTCCATATACATTTTTTGGGTTAAAATAACAAGATCAGGATAAAACTTGTAAATGTGACCAAGCCAAATCATCCTTTATTCATAGAAATGGCTATCAAATAAAAAAGCAGTTTGATCCCATCTTGACATCCCTACCAACTTCTAAATATTCAAGTGAAATATTTTAGGAAATTTATTTGTTTGTCTCTAAATTTATCTCAAAGTTACAATTTAATTCTAAAATATTGAAAATACATGTTTTAATCCTTAAATTATTCTTTTTTTTTTCACAAATATTCACACAAAAAATTAAAGACTAAAAAAGTTTTCTTGAAATATTTTAAGGGTAAGACGCAAAATGCAGCCTCAGAAGAAACCAAGAACTCTGACAAAAGAAACAGTCACTATTTGGGGAAATAACAAAACAACCCCATTATAAATTTGGGACCTTTCATCCCAGAAAAAAAACACTAGATACTATTTTTTTCTGTCTCTGCAGAATCATGAATCGTTTGGGTCTTCTTCATCTTTTGATTCTCTACTTCCTCATCCTCTTGAGATCTTTCTGCAGAGCACAAAGTTCAGCTGATGCACCTTCAGGCGATGGAATCTCCAGTTTCCAGCCAAGCCTTGCTGTTGTCATAGGAATTCTAGGATTCATGTTTTTTCTGACATTCATTCTTCTGATTTATGCTAAGTGTTGTAGCAGATCAGTTTCAATTCATGGGGACAACATAGAAAGTCAACCTGGGCTTCTCAGAACAAGATCAAGATTCTCAGGAATCGACAAGACTGTCATAGAATCACTTCCTTTCTTCAGATTCTCTTCACTGAGAGGATCAAAAGAAGGCCTTGAATGTTCAGTGTGCTTATCAAAGTTTGAAGACATTGAAATGTTGAGGCTGCTTCCAAAGTGCAAGCATGCTTTTCACATTAATTGTATTGATCATTGGCTTGAAAAGCACTCAAGTTGTCCTCTTTGTCGCCATAAAGTCAACCCTGAAGACCAGACAATTTTCACATACTCAAACAGCATGAGGCTTCTTTTTAATAATAATGGTGGATCAGAATTGGGACAAGAATCCAACATTGAGATTATTGTTCAGAGAGAGGAAGAACAACAAAATCATGGGTCTTCATCAAGATTTAGTATTGGGAGCAGCTTCAGGAGAATCTTGAAGGGAACCACTGCAAAAGAAGAAGAAGAATTACCTATACAAATTAAGGCTGATAATCATGATGATGATGATGACAAAAAGGGGTATCACAAGCATAAACACAAGATCACTATATCTGATTTTGTCCTCAGGAACAGGTGGAGCAACGTGAGTTCCTCAGACCTCATGTTCTTGAATTCTGAAATGCTTGGTTCTGTGTCAAGTTTAAGGTTTAATCATATGGAATCAAATGCTGAACATACAAGAGAAGCAGGGAAAAATGAGGATGTTATGAACATCAAGAAGGAGATGGAGAAGAAGGTTTCAATTGAGAACAAAGTGGGTGGTGGATTAAGGAACAACCTTAACCTTAACCCTGTTGTGTCAGATTCTGCAGGAAAGACTAGTACTAATCATGATCATACATTGAAGTCCGTGAATCCAGCCGAGAAAAGATCGATGTCGGATATCACTGCTGTCTCTAGATTTGGGGATTTTGGCATGAAAAATAATGAGACCTTGAGAGGTTCTTCTTTGCTTGATGACAACAATGTTAAAGAGGAAAGAGTGAGGCAGGCTTGGCTGCCAATTGCCAAAAGAACAGTTCAATGGTTTGTCAACAGAGAAAAAAGGTTTCAGCAATCTCAGAATGTATAGTTATAGATAAGGTAATTTTCTGTTCTTGATTAAGTACAATATTACAGAAATTCATGTAGATAGGCAGGAAAATAAGGTAGTTTTTATGTCCAAAAGTATGTAGTTAAAATTGAAGTACAGCAAGGTACAACTTTCTTGTTTCTGCTTCTGTCATATCTTATTTTTTGGTTATTATGCAGTAAGAAGTTTGTTAATTTCATAACAGGAAATGAAAAGATTGCTTAGAATTCTATTTCTTGAAATTGCAACTCTTCATTTGAAAATTGATTTGTCTTCAGCACCAAACAAGAAGATACAATATTATTATGCATTTGGCTTTCTCAGCCTACTAATTAATTTAAATTCAATCATGGGAGGCTGTTCAAACAGGCACAGGTCAACTAAATGGTATTCCTGTAACAATTGGGATTATGGATTTTCAGTTTATGGGAGGTAGTATGGGATCCGTAGTAGGTGAGAAAATCACCCGTTTGATCGAATATGCTACCAATCAATTTTTACCTCTTATTCTAGTATGTGCTTCTGGAGGAGCAAGTATGCAAGAAGGAAGTTAACTTTAAATGCATTTTCCATAATGGTTTGTTTAAAATATAAGAAGGACACATTATTATCATAATTATTGTTTTAACAAAGCAACTTAACCTAAAAGTAGCTAATTATGCTTGCCACCTTAGTTCCATTAATGAATTGCTTGATCTGTTAACTTTGTTTTATTTAATTAAGAATGATTCAAAAGAGCAAATCTAAAAAGTTTCATTATCTCCTCCAAAGAATTAATTTTTAAAACAGAACAAATCCCAAAAGTTCAACCAACTTCCATGAAGGAAAGTGCCTACCTTTGTTTTGGCAAATTTATTGTCCTCATTCTTTTTGTGTTGAATTTTAAGTGTTTCAGTTTTCAATTCATCCCATGGATTTATATTAATATATATTTCTTCATTCATACATCCTAGTTTTTCTAAACTCTTTTCTATTTCAGTTTTTTCCTCAAAAAATATATCACAAAACATAATTTCTACTATAATTAACTTTGTCTAATTATCATTTATATATAGATGAATGGATATGACTCCAAAAAAAGATTCCTAAAATAGCATATGTTAATTAAGAACATGCATGATGACTTGCCAATTGCCAATTGCTTCAAGTCAACTGATAGAGAAATATAATAAAACCTTATTTAATGAAATTTTATATAAGATTAAATTATTACAATATAATATGTGTAATAGATAATGTTTTGAAGACAGAGTGTAGTTTTTGTCAATGTCTTATATGTGAAGTATACATAATGCATTACTTAGTGGCGCAAGAGAAGAAATAGAAAACAAATTACAGAATTGACGTAAGGGATTAGTCCTCTTTCTTTTGTCTTGATCAAATAAAGAAAAATCCCACAAGTAACAGTGTGAATTTTTTATCTTTTATTTTGGGCATTACCTCCTAAGGTATTCAATTCACCAGATTCTACATACTCAGTTACATGCCGTTTAAAAGTTTATTTTGATTTATAATCTCCTAATAAGATAAGATGCTCTTACGTATACCTAGCTAAGTCATAACCCAAGAAATAAAGCAATAACTAAAATTATAAACCACATTGGGGAGAACTGTGTTGTGAAAAGAAATAATTAAGTATCTAGGTTATAAAGTTTTTTTAATTAATATTTAATACGTGACAAAAATTTTATGTATGACTAATTATGATAGAGATAGAATGTATTAATCATATCTTTTTGCGTGACTAATCAAAAAAGAGAAATAATATAAATGAAACTTATAATTGAAGGAACCTTATAATAAAGATATTAAGAATTTTATCTAAGTTTTTTCCAATAATTAATTAGGTAAATTACAGAATTAGAACCTGTAGTTTAGTCCACTTATACTTTAAGGCCGTATAATTTAAAAGTTTTTAATCAAGTGTCTTTCCATATATAATGTGAAGTTGACTAGTAAATTATATTTATATATATTTTTTTTTGTTCAGTAAGATTCATTCTTGTGTTCAAGTATAAAAATTCATTCAAAAATTCAATTGATAGTATAGTACGTAGCTTTAAAACAATACAGCGAAAGCACTTTTTTTCATCTCAAACCTTATATCAACTTTTTATTTTATTATCAATATTTTATATTTTAATTAATTTTATAATTTATTTTTTTTTAGTCAAATATTAACGAAACATTCTACATAAATAATAATATATAATGTAAAATTTTATCTCAAATCGAAAAACAAATTGAAGCCTGTGTTAATTTATTGAAATAAATTAGTTAAAAAATAAAATTAATTAGAATGTGAGGAGGGTGAGACAAACCTCTATCATGGGTATAGTTATTTTTTAAAAAAAATGTCAAAGGTTCATTTTGGTTCTAAATATATGTTTTAATGTTCATTTTGATCCTTTATGTTTCAAAAGATTAATATTGGTCCTAAATGTTGAAAGTTGTTTCATTTTGATCCCAAACTATTAAATGTGATCATATTTCTTTTGTTTCAAGTTCGAATATGATAAGTCTAAAGCTACATGTTGCTTTCAAGGAGTACTTTCTCTATTAAGTTAGAAGAGATAAAATTGAGCTCAAAGGTGAGGTTGAGACGAAAAAGTAAACAGTTATAGAAAAAAAATTGGTATCAAACTCACTTCCAACTCGATTTAATCTCATTTGCTGACATTCTTAATCGAGCAAAAAAAAAGACTTGTTAAGTGTTATCCGTGGCTCCGAACTCATGAAATTCAAACTTGAAACAAGAAAGATATAATTAGCTTTGCTTGTTTGACTATGAAATGAATCGCCTACTTTCGGGATCCGATTTGACTTCGTTTGTTAATTTACCCAACTAAATAAAAAAGTACTATTCGAAAGCAACATATATCTCTGAACTTGTCATACTTGAATTTTAAACGAGAGAAATATGATCACATTCAATAGTTTTGGACCAAAATGAAACATTTTAGCAACATATATCTCTTTCTCTTTACTTTAATGACATTGCGATTGAATGCTGTAGTAATTTGGCAACAGAATTGTGGAAATGCACCTTATTTCTTTTTATTCTCCCTGTTCACTGAACTTCCATGATTTTAGAATTGGATATTTCTACAGCAATTATACACTGTAGTGCACAATGTTTGAATGTTCGTAATGCTAACTTTCAATTTCATTTAACCATGTTTCAGATTATGGGGTTGACGAGTGTGATATTGGAACTGGATTTGGTGATTTTGGTATCGCTGTTGATGATGTAAGTTTGCTGAACTTTTATGTCTTCGCCTTCTCAAACTGTTCCTTAACTTCACCTTTCTACTTGCTCCTCATGAGGGATGTAGCGTGGGTTGGCTGCATAGTTTTGATTTTTATGTGGATTTACTTTACTCATGTTCAAACAGTGGATCTGATTAGAGCTAAGGGCGGCAAAATCACTAGGGAACCTGGTCCAGTTAAGGGAGGCAGGACAGTAATTTCATTTATTGAGGATCCTGATGGATATAAGTTTGAACTCTTGCAAAGAGGTCCTGGTCCTGAGCCTTTGTGCCAACTAATGCTTCGAGTAGGTGATCTTAATCGTTCCATACAATTTAATGAGAAGGTAAGGTAAATACTATTTTATGTTGATTTAAAGTCTTATTATTTCCTTTACACTGTGGTTGATTACCTTAAGGCTTTTGGTATGAAGCTTCTTCGGACACGAGATAATCCAGATTACAAGGTACTGCTGCATCCTTACTAATTTGAATATTGACTGTGTGATCTATTTATAATTAACTTACTAGTACCCAAGGTTTTAGATCATTGAAATTCAGATTTATATCAGATCATGGGGCTTTAATGCCCTTATGATACCATTTTATCTATACATAAAAATTAAGCCAGAGTACTGGACATTAGCCATTGTTTAAATATTATAGGATAAAGATATCAATTATTCCTTTAAAATCTAATGATATCAATCCTTTTCTGTGATGATCCCTTGCTCGGAGTTGTACTGCAGAAGTAACATTTGTTCTTTAAGTGTATGCACTACTACTGTCCATTAATTTATTTTACAAAATATGACTAGAATGGAAGAATACTCGAAGTTCCAGGCTTACCGTATATGAATTGCAACTTGTGTCTATTTTGTTCTGTTTCATGTTTTATCTGAAATATCTGTATGCTGAAGTGTGCTTTCATACCTTGAAATGTCTCAATTTTTGGCTTCCAGCTTGCTTTCTTTGATGGCTCAAAAATTCCCCAGCACTTTATTTGGTACTTTTGGGTCATGTGATTTTCTTTTACTTGGCTTTTGACTGTTGAGTGGTTTATTCTCTGGTAGTATACCGTAGCAATGCTGGGTTATGGTCCAGAAGATAAAAGTGCTGTTCTGGAGTTGACTTACAACTACGGAGTCACTCAATATGACAAAGGAACTGGTTATACTCAGGTAGACAGCAGTTCCTAATTTTATGTTTAGTTTTCTGTGGTATCAGGAACAGCTAGAGTTTTCTTATGAATGATTTACTTTTAGCATGTTATCTTATTGCCTCTTTATATATAGGGTTCTTGCTGTACATTTGGAGATTGCTTTTTCTATTTAATCATTTTCTTTTTTTTTTTTATGGATTTTTAACTCAACTCTTCGATCTTATTATGAATTCATGATACTGATCATAATCATTAGACTGAGTTTACCACAGCAGTAAACATTATTTTACCAAAATTCCCTCATTCTCTTTTATTAATGAATTATTGTTTAAAGAACTGATTGGGTCTGTGCAAGGTTTTATTAGTTCTAACAACCACTCTGCTTTCTAGATAGACCCGAATTAGTGCAGTACTGCAGTCTAATTGATATAATCTATCTATACATTAATATCTTGCGCTCTGTGCTGGTTTGTGCAGGATCTGTCTTTTGTAAGATGTAAGAACATGAAGTAAACTGGGTTATGGGAACAGCATTGAATTTTGAAACAAGGCTAAATAAACTGAGTAATATAGTGCCAAATATCCCTAAGGTGCTTAAAGAAAAATGCTAGTTTTCATTGCCCTAAAGTACTAGTTAGTAGTTACAATTTCTGGGTCTAGATGATTGTCATTTTTTATATGTCAGTCAAGTAACAATAAGATCTTTGAGTCATTACTGGACTCGTTCTTGAAATGAAACTAACTTTACAAGTAAGAAACACCTAGAACAACCACAGGCTCCCTGAAACCTTTAATCATCCGTTATTTCTTATTTGATACTTTCTTACATATGGTAAAGATGTAGCATATCTGTGTAGTTTTTTTTAGTTGTTATTTTTTCTGATAACCAACATTTTTGTCTAACTTGTACCCCCCTCCCTCTCCAATGCACAGGTCTTTGTGGATAATGTTGATTTTATTAAGGAGTTGGAGTAGGATTTAGGAACGTCATCATAGCAAATCTTGTGAAACTGGTTCAAATCTATGGCGAAGAGATGGTATTCTTCATTGAAGCTGTTTACAGAAGAGAATGTATCGTATTCAAAATTGTAGATAGTGCATTAATGACTACGGTTTCATGGCACACTATTTCTAGGCCCTTGCCACCATAAACAGTTTCAATGTGCAATTTACAAATCTACAGTCTCATCTGAAATCCTGACCAAGAAACAACTCTGATTAAATTAGTCACCTCATTTTAATACAATTTTACTTGAAGTAAATTTATTCTCATCCTTTGCTGTATAGACATGCCACAAAACCCTTAAAATGAGGTGAATTCATTGTATACTATACAATCATTTACACCCATCCAATCTATTGTACCACATGGACGATAATTGTTGATTCGATTTAGAACAGTTGAAGATATCCACTTGCGTCAAATTGGCATGAGGAATTGACATCTCTCCTCATCATGTTTTAATTTATTTGGGAATGCACCTGTTTGATTTGAAAAAAGACAATGCCCTTGCATAATAAGCTATATATATACAGTTAAAGGCAAAGGTTGAGGACACTTGATTGTGTCAAATTGATTTACACATGCAGTGTAAAATAGACACAGGTAAAGTAATGAATTTTTTTTTTTTTATTATACCTCAACCACAACTTGATAATCTCTCGTTGCATTTGTTATTGACTTTATTCATATTTCATACCCAATTGACAGGTACAACGGATAGATAGATGATCACCAACTGACTGGTAAGGAGTTGACTTTTATCAGTGTGGTAGGAATAGGATTAGGGTGTATTAAGTTGCAGAAGTAAGGATATATATATTCAATCTGCTTTACCTTCCTATTCCTTCTTTTTACTGTGACATTCATGATTTACGGCAGATGAATGTGAGGATTAAGATTTAAGACAGAAGGGACAGATTTGATTTCCATTCATGGCTTTGGTTTAACCACCTTTCTTCATTTTCTCATTGAGCTTCCTTGTATTAGGTAGGCTTGGTCCCCCTTAGGCTTTAGGGCTTAGGCCCCTACACAAGAAGGTAGAAGAAGCCGTATATATATGTATTATTATGTATGTATGTGTTGATGCCTTTCTTTCACGGAGCTTCCATAAATTGATTATGAAGCACCCTAGGCCCTCACCTTTCGCTTTAAATGAATACATCTCTTACACAGTTCACCTATGTACTTCACCTTTCGTGTCTGTATAGGAAAGTGTTTCATTTGAATCCTCACGTGAATGTGCATGTGAGAGAGCATGGGTGGCCATGTGGGGCTTCTTGTACCTCTTAATCCAACCTGTAAAAATTTTCTTTTGGTTACCCGACTTTGTTTAGACTAATTCTGATTTGACTCGTGTTATACAACTGATTATAAATAGAAAATTTTTTAACAAAGATAACTGCATTTCAGACTTTGTTTAAGTGATACTAAACCACTTGCCTCTTGGATTAACACCACGTTGGTATCCAACCTGTAAATACAAAAATACCTCCCAGCTAGCTTGGGCAAAAGCATGAAGGTTTAAATTTTAATCATTGAGTTTAAATTTTAATCAAAGCCAAGGAGGTTTAACCGACTATTCAATCATAAATAGGTGAAGTCAATCATGAATTGATATAATAACATAAATTGCTTGACTTTTTTGTGTTGATTTTGGCTTTAATTGAAATTTAAACTCAATGATTTAACCTTAAATATGATTTCAGTAATCAGTATCATCAAGCTAGGGCTCTTATAGGTCATTAGTGACAAAATTACATGTTTTTTATATTAATTTAGTTTATTTATCTTTTATGAACTAAAATAGGTAAAATTAAAAAATAAAAGACCTACTTATATAGTGATGAAATGTAAAACTATTTATGTTACTTTTTTATGAAAAAAGTTACATATTATAATTAAGTTCTCCCCATCTTTTATAGAGGCAACCTACCTAAAATTTCATGTTAATCATTTCCATTATGGCTGCACGTCTTGAAAAAGCAAGATTCTGGCAAAGCCACAGAAGCCATGAAGGAAAAGAACAGTGTTGAAAGATGGGGTCGTATATACTTACCCAAAGAAAGCAAAAAATAATAGCAATAATAAAAAGAAAGGGAAGGTGTGTCTCAAATTTCAGAAACGAGGGTCCAAATGAATTATGATAATAATTACCACATTACTTTTACTTTCTACGTTTTTCTTCATTTTTGACCTGAGTTAGTAACGGTCGTCATTATGGCCCTTCTTGAAGAGAGGACACACTTTTCCTTATATATCAATACCACCTTCCTTCTTCCTTCTCAAATCTTCCTTACTCACACCACTCACTCATGGATACCACGCACAAAAACTCAAACTCAAAGCTTCCCTTTCCCTTTCCCTTTCTTGAAGAAGATCATCATCATCATCAAATTCAATACCCTTCTTTCTTCACTCATTTTCCTCAAAATCCACAAACCCATTTCACCAATTTCCACCCTTTCTTCTCTACAATGGACTTCAATGACATGAACATGAATGAAGGCACTGCAAAAGGAAGCTCCTTTACGCCATTTGAAGAAGCCTTGTTATCAGGGGATTCTTGTACTTATTCTGATGTTGTTGGTGAAACTTGTGCAAAGTCAGACACAGACTCTTGCAGTGAGGTAGGTGAAGTTGATGATGATGATGATGATGATGATGATGAGGTGAGTTTGGATGAGTTTTTGCTTCTGAGTGATGCAAATGCAAAGAAGAAAATTGAGGTTTTGGCTAAAATGGTTGGAGTTGAAAGTACAGAACCAGGGATGGTGTTGGCAGAAGTAGTGAGAGTTCTGAAGCACTTAAAGAGGATAAACAAGTTTTAATTGTTGGTAACAGTGTTTAGTTTCTCTTCTTTTTTCTTTTTAAATTTTCCATAAGCATCTTTCACTAGTGGCAATCCACCACTATCTAGCACTAAATGTAGGTATATATCTCTTTCAAAGAAGATTTGAACTTAGGTTCATCACATTATGATATATTAGTTATTTCCGCAAGATCCAACTCCTGTTGGTACAATGTTCAGTTCTTAATTATATATTAAGATGCCACTTTTGAAATTTCCAAGTTTGAGAAATTTCTCCTCTCTTCCTTGTCTTTTATTTTCCTTCTCCAGATATATTTTTCATTTTTGGGGTTGGATTCACAAAAGTCCTTGATTTATTACAATTTTTTTATGGGACATGGTGCTCAGTCCCGAACTAAAATAACCTCCTTGGAAACTTTTCTTTACTCAACGACGAGAAAGAAATAGCTTCTTCCAGGTGGAGATCACACCCTCATAATCTTAAAAGAAAAGGCTACAGAAATTTAACATAACACCACCTAGTACTAGTAGAATGTTTGAGATTTACTATGAATTATGAAATAATAATTCTACTGCCTTTAATGGTATGTTCATTCGTCAGTAATAGAATATATATAATTATAAACCTTTGCATACTGGGCTAAACTATCAGAGAAGCCAATATCATGCAAAGTTTAACATAAACTTAATTTCAGCACCTTGCTGCAATCCAAATTCATCTGATTTTACACTTTCTCGCACAACTTTTGGATCCACATTGAAGCATTGAGCAACAGTAAAACCTAAATCAAGTGATAGACCCGGCAGTGGCACATCTATAACTAATATTAGTAATCATTAGAACTAAATTGAGTCATTTTAAGAATACAAAGAATGAAACTGACTCAAATAAAACAAACAAAACTAAATTAAACTTGAAACTAAACACAAAGAACCAGAAAGATTCTTGTGCCTATAAAATAAACTCCCTGAAGAGAATTTTTCTAATAGGTAGTAGTAGTTACAGTTACAGACAATTAGTGACGAGATCGGCTCTTTGATCGGCTTGAGCTTCTCTGGGAAACAGTAGCTCTCCCCTTATGCTTACTATAAGAAGCCGTTCTTATACCAATCCTGCTCTTATTCCCAAGGGCAGCTTTAGCAACACTATCTGTGAGAACTTCCTTTACTCTTTGTGATTTAATGGGTTTCTTGTTCAAGTACACAAGCTTCGGAAGGAGCTCACAAACTACCTTGCGTAGCTGAGCATCGCCGATATTACTCTGAATTGGATTTCCAAGAAGATTCAGAGCTTGAATGGAGTTATAATTAGCCACTAGCTGACCTAATGCTCTTGAAGTTGTGATCTTGTTGAAGCTCAGGTCTAAAACTGTTAGCTTCAGTAGCCTATGTAGCCCCTCAACATCACTTATCTTGTTCCCCTCAAGATATAGCTCTTTGATAAGGGTACAATTCGATAACCCTGGTAGTATGATACAGAGTTAATGGTGTATTTCACACAGAATAAGTATATACAAGTCTCTTTTTTTGGCCAGAAAGCATATATAAGTCTCTATTGTGTGTATATATATAGTAAACATACAATTTGGTCCCCCGAAAGTCTAGTTTATACACTTCAAGCACATATAAGCCAAAATTTTTAGGGACTATCTTGTGGGAACAATAGGTTACATGACTTTCAAGAATTAAAGAGTGTAAACTAGACTTTTAGGAATTGAATTGTTAACTAATGTATCTTTTAGGGACCAATTTATATGTTTACCTACATATATATATGGGCCAAACTGTAAAGTAAACAAACCTTGTTCAATTCTCGCGATGCAATTCTGACTGAGATCAAGAAAACGTAACCGGCTTAATTCTCTAAGTCCCTCAATGTTGCTGATCTTGTTTCTTGATAAATCAAGTGTGTGAAGGCTCTTTGGGAGCAATCCTGGAGTGATATGGACTGCATATTAACAAAGAGACTCAGTCAGGTAAGTCAGAGCTGAATTTTTGTTATCAAAGGCAAAAGGATTATTTTCTTCAGCCAAGATTATTATGTATGTATATGTACCTATGGAGTTGTTTGACAAGTTGACAGAGCGAAGACTAGAGAAATGTGAAATAGATGGGATGGCTTTTAACCCAGAAGCAATTATGCAAATTGCAGAAGAAGTTGGATTCAGAGATTGGACAATGTTATTGGCATGCATAACCGATGGTGATGGACTTCTTTGCGTTGATCTAACAGTTTCAGGACTATGTGGGACGACAATGCTTTCAACAATGTCATTATTATCATCATCAACTGGCAATAGTGACTTTTGAGTTTCAAGAGCTTTCACCCACTCATGCACTCTTGCAAAGGAAGATGGTTCCATTGAGATAGCAGCCCACTGGTTCTGAATTTGTTCATCGGAGTAATCATCATATACTTGAGCTGATTTTCTTGGCGAAGGTCCGAATTTGTTCCCTTGGATCCACAAGAACAACTTACACCACAATTTTTTACTTCCAGAAGGAAGAACTAGAGTTGAGGAATTCCTTTTCAACATCAATTCATTAACACCACAATGAGTCATCACAGCCTTGCGGTTTTCAAGTTTAGCCAACTCATTTGCTGCCAATTCCTGCAAATCCTCATACGAATTTGACCCTGAGGAAGGCAATGGATCACGTGTTGTTTTCTTAATCATGTGACTTCTTTCTATGTTAGAACAAGAGCGCTTGAGTCTCGGAGAAGCCGGAGGCTGCGAGTCAGATTCGTTAAACCCAGGATCACTTTGTCCACTGTGGATTATGTCAGTACTTTTTCCAGTAGTAGCAGTATCATAGCCTTGGAGATAATGTTCAGAACATTCACTCTTCATCAGGGTTGAATCTTCAGCCTTAATAAAACTCTGAACACTCATAACCCTCACATTGCTCCTAGGGATTTTCTGGAAGTCATATGACTTTAAGACATCAAAAGTGTGATTCAGTTCATCTGTCCTCAATGATCTTCTAGGGTGTTTTATTTTGCCATAGAGAATTTTAGGTCCCCTATTTGAAGATTTCCCATTCTCCTGCAAATATAACCACCATAATGAAGCAAAATCTTGTAAACTTATGGTACATAAACCTCACAAAAACTAAAAAGGTCACAACTTTATTTTAGTCCTTGAACTATATGATGAATTCTATTTTGGTCTTAAAATTGTTTTTTCCTGTTTTGGTCCTTAAACTTTCCCATTTGTCCACCATTAGTCCAAAACATGATTTTGTCTGGTTTCTGGCATTATTTCCGACTTGGACAATTGAGATGAACGATTTCTATCTTATACGTGTTAATAAGTGAGTTGGTAGAATGAGAAAGAAAAATCTTCCTTCTTAGTCACAAAGTGGAGAAATAATTATGATTGATTTTTCTTTCTAAGGCTTTATCTGTCAATTCACTTATAAAGATTACATATAATAGAGAAATTGTCTAGGTTAAGTATCTAGCTCAGATACAATGGCAGAAACCAGAAAGAATCATGATTAGGACTAACAGTAGAAAAAGTGAAAAATTTAAAGTACCAAAACAGAATAAAAAATAGTTAAGGAACCAAAATAGAATTTAAGCTATAGTTCAGGGACCAAAATGATATTTTGACCAAACTAAAAAAATAAAAATTTGATCAGATTTCTACCTTGTCCACCTTCTTCTTTCTAAACAAAACAGAGAAACACCCCACATACTTTGCCATGGTGGAACCTGAAACTTGTTCAAAACCCTTCCCACTCAATCTTTATTGCCTCTTTCAGGCAACCAAAATCGGAGGGAAGGACCTCTAGAGTTCCAGAAATGAGAAAACGAAGGACCTCTACAGTTGTATCTGCAAAAGCTCTTGCTGCTCCTCAAAGCCTCTCAAATATATGCCAAAAGCTGCAGTACCAGATGAATAATTGAAATCACTGAAATGCATATTGAAAAGAATTCCAGAACCCCATCAAGCAAATTAATTAAACCCCATCAGACACACCCATGCATGTTGCAATCATCAAACAAGAATGTTTTCAAAAGCTGGGTTTGAACTTTTAACAAACACATAAAGGGCATCAACACAAACAACCATTTCTGCCTACAATTCTAGCATAAATTGCAAACATCTGTGGCCAAATAAAAAAAAAAAAAACCTTGTGAATCAAAATCCCGTTTATGGTAGCATTAAAGAGAGCAAGAAAGCTTTGAACTTTGAAGAATATGAGGTTAGGCTTGAGATTATATATATATATGGGGTGAAATGAAAAAGAGATAGCAAGAGAGACAGGGAGTTCCAGGCTTTGAAACAGAAAAAAGAGGTACGCGTAAAGCTTAAAAGGCAACGAACACGATGGCCTCTATAACTATAATAAGTCTATAAGTGCAACGCCATTTTTTTTAATTTTGGACAACCAAAATCAGGCACTTACCGTTACGTTATTATATTTCTCTCTACTACCTGTATTAACTATTTTTCATAAATTTTCAAAAATAGTTAAATAAGTATTTTTGGTAGTTTAACTTATTTCAGGTTTATGCTGGTAGATCCGACGAAGAAATGCATTTTGTCTCGTAAAGATTTTTTTAAAGATAAAATAATACTCTATTAAATATACAATATTTTCGGTTCATTAATTTAGAGTCAGGATTTAGTGTTGTCCTTTGAAGTTGATCTGTTTCACTTTAATCCTTTCATTTTCAAAGACGGTTAAAACCTCATTTTGGTCTTGTATAGGCCTGGTTTTATTTTGATCATTGAGTCGCAACTTGACAAAAAAAAATCGTTAAAAGGAACTCATAACTTTTAATTTATCACAGTTAAACTTAACAAAAGAAAAATATGGTCAATTTCACTCATTTTATCGTGAAATGAGTAGCTCATTTTTTATGAACTAAATTGATTTTATTTGCTAACGATGCCAACTAGATAAAGAAAGTGCCTCTTAAAAACAATTTATATCTTCAAATTTGTTACATTCTAACTTGAAACATAAGAAATATACTCGCGTACCTTCAGTAGCTTGAAACCAAAACTAAAAAATTATAAAAACATAGAGGATCACTTTAAAACCAAAAAAAAATGTGAGATCAAAGTGAAATCTAACCTATACATAATAGACTGAAATGAGGTTTCAACCTTCAAAAATCAATAAAAAGAAACCTTCATAACTTTTAATATTATCAACTTATCTAACAAAGAATATTACATTTGAGAGACAACTATATATTTATCTGTTCGTGATTAATAGATCATCAACTCTATTTGGTGTTAGAAAATTTTTTGACAAGTTAAGACTTGAGAGACTAAAATGAAATAAAGAAATTATAAGGTACAAAATCAAAACCTCACTTTATGTTAAAGAATCAAAGGTGTATTTTTGCCTTAAAATAATTTTACAATATTAAATTGGTTAAAGGTTCATTTTGGTCCTAAATGTATGCCCTAATGTTTATTTTGGTCCCAAGCTATTGAATATGGCTTGTTTCAAGTTCAATCGTGACAAGTTTAGAGCTACGTGTTATTCTTGAATAGTACTTTCTCTATCCAGTTGGGGCCATCAATAACCGATGTCAAATCAGTCCTAAAAGTAGATCACTCGTTTCATAGTCAAACAAGCAAAGTTGATCATATATCTCTTGTTTCAAATTCGAATGTTACGAATTCAGAGCTACGAGTTCTTCTTAACAAGTCATTTGAACTTAAAATGAGAGAAGAAAGAAATATGACCAAATTCAATAGTTTGGGACCGAAATGAAACATTTTATTAATATTTAGGACCAAAATGAACATTAGGACCTATTAAATTTGTCAAAGAAAAAAAATTAATGGGCTGTATACCAAGAATCCAAGATCTTCAACTTGGGCTGGGCGATCCAAGCAACAGCCAACAGCATAACTGAGAAATGAGGTCGCCGGCGAAATTGTTGAAGTTGAAGACGACCTAGAATCGTAGAGAGAGAGAGAGAGATGTTAGTGTTAGGAGACATAGAGAAGATGATCGCAGTGGGCCTCGTATGGGGCGCCACAAATGCTATCATGCGCCGTGGTGCTCTTCTCTGGGATCAAGCTCTCAACTCATCTTCTTCTTCTTCTTCTTCTAAGCCTCCTCCACACTTTTCACTTGTTTTTTCCCTCAGAAATTGGCTCAAGCTTCTTTCAATCTGGCAGTACACTATTCCCTTCTTGATCAATCTTTCCGCCTCCGCTACTTTCTTCGCTATTCTCAGTCACGCTCCGATTTCGCTCGCTGTCCCTGTCACCAATGCGACCACGTTTGCTGCTACCGCCGTCTTCGGTATGCTTCTCGGGGAGGATACTCACGTGCCTCGCGCCTTGCTCGGTACGGCTGTTATAGTCTCTGGTGTTTGCCTTTGTATTAGGTCATAGTTTTCATTACTGATTTCGGATTTTCTTTTTCTTTAAAAAATGTCAGCTGTATAGGTTATCTCCTTCATTCATGAGATCTGAATTCCATTTTTGTTTCTTGTTGGAGTTTGTATGACGTGAATTTGCTGGCTAATTGAAGTCTCTCAATTAAAAATCATGCTTTCATGCTTGCTTTTGTTCTTCTTTTTGTGGTCTTCTATATGTATCTGCGTCATATTCCATCAATTCATGTGTGGATTGATTTAGGAATGGGGAAAAAAGTAAAATAGGAAATTAAAATTATGAATACAAGTATAGAACCACTAAATGTTGTAGGACAATGTAACCTACTGGCTACTGGTTTATTTCTGACTGGTATAACTATAAGAGAGAGCCATTGGTTCTGTTATAGGGTGTTCTGATTCTTTCCTCACAGTCCATAGATGTAAGTTGAAGTTATTCTGTGCGTGGCTCAGTGCATTATTATTGCAGTGCTAGTGCTAGCATGAAGCTCATGTTTGCAAATTGCAACTTAGTCTTCTGTACAAAAACGAACAGACTACTTCTCTTTTCAGTGTTTGAAGGAGAAACCTAAAGGACCAATTTGAACTCCTTATTCCGTCTGTTTCTGGTGGCTAACAAATTACATGGTACATGCCATCGGAGACAAAACAGAAACAATACAAATATTTCTGTGGTTCATTCACATCATTTTATTGTCTGAATTATGTTAAAATAAATTCATCCTGAGTTTTTTTTTGGCTGTGTCGTCTTTTCAATGTTTCAGTTGTATGTTCAAACTTTATGAGCTACATGAGGAGAATTTGCCTGAGTATAGAATTTTAGTTGATTCATGATTTGTTACAGTTTACTATTCTATTTGGTTGCATAGAAATACAAGTAAAAGAAAGGTAAAGGAATAAGCATTTGATGTTTTGTGTTGCTGTCTCGCCATGCACTGGTAGCAGTGCAATGCATGCCAATCTGGCATCTCCTCCTTCACTCTTGGTCACTCTTTTAAAGCATATTAACTTAAAATTATACAGATGTAAATGATGAAAAGATGGGAAAATAAAAATATCTTAGGTAAGGATAATTTGAAAAAGGGAGATGAGTAGACATCACACAAGTTAACTAGCACATTCTGTAAGCTCTCATTCCGTTTGTTTAAATAAGAAATTCCCTCTCTTTGATAGTTCTGGTAAAACCCAAATTAGGTAGGGTATAATGGTTTCCTTGTGAAGGCAGAGGTAAAACTTTAAAGTCTTGCTCCATGTTTTCCTTGCCTTTGTGTACTGTAAATAATCATATATGTTTGTATGGACATGTGTGGATGTCCTGAAATGATGACTAAGAACTCAATATCTGTATGAACTAGAAATTTATATGGTTCCTTACATTTTCACTTTGCCATCTGGAGAATCCATATCATATTCTCACTTTTCTTACCACCTGAAGTGTGATAATTTTGGTTGTTATATGCACAAAATAATCTCATATTTGTCTTTTAGGAGACCCTTAAGCTCAAACAAACTTGCATGGTAGCTATATCTGTAAAACACTAAAATGGAGTGTGGAGCATTCCTTTAAAAAAAAAAAAAAAAGGCTTTCCCTAACTGTGTTGTTGTTATCAGGAAACAGAGGAATGCACTTACATATTTGCCGGACAGTTTAATTAATGTGAGATAATGATCCCTTTGGCATTTAGACTTGACCCAATTTTGATTAGAACTGTAATCAATGGAATTTAATCATTGGAAGAAAAAAAAATTGGAGCATTGTTTCGTTGGCTGACTACTAAAATCCCATATTTTTGAAGCAGTCTGAAACGCTATTTCTTGAGGAAATTGAAAAGTTTATCACCAGATTTATTTTGTTGTTAATAATTGGATTCTTATGTTGGGATTCTTGCTACAAACTTGAAATAATAAAACTAAAAAACTAAATGTTGCACTAAAAACGCAAATAAAGAAGAATGAGAAGACATGACTTCGCTCCTCGAGCCTTAAATATCACTCTTCAGTCTTCATCAGTTTTATACATTGTTAAAGATTATTGTAGGTAAACTGTCTTCCATGTAAAACACGATATGATTGGGTTAATTATTTTGTCCAAGTGATATGGATGCAATTAGATTAGCCAACTCATCGAGATTATTAATCATGACACTACCAGTACATTTCCTATTGAAATGGGAAAAAAAAACATTATTAATGGTGGTGAGTACGTATGTACGTGCATGTGTCCTAACCAGAAAAAAAAAAAAATGAAAAGTATGTGTGTATATCTGTGTGCGTGTGTGAAAGAGAGAGAATCTGTGGTCTCATGAGTTAGGAACATACTACATAGGATAGCAAGGCAGTAGCCACCCACGTTTCTTGTTAGGGTCAAAATTAAACCATGCTTGTAAGAAAATATGGGAACAACACTTTATAATCCTTTTCCAATTTCCATAATTCCATCAAATTGTTGTTAACTTTGGATATAAACTTTTCAATCCCATGCATATATATGTATCTTGTACGACTTTGACTATATATTTCTGGGCTAATAAAAAGAACTGTTTATAACTTTATATAACTTTAATCATATAACTTTTCTTTATTGAATCAAAAAACATAAACAAAAACTAATTTTTTTCATTTTTAATAAAACTGAGGTGTACGTTTTTTATTTTTTTCTCAAATAGCTTTTAATTTTTCTCATTTAGTTTTTTTAATAATTTTTTAATTGTGATTTTAAAATTAAAAATTATAAGTACATGTCCTATATGAGAAATGTAGTTTATGTAAAATACACAAAAGACGTTTGGAGTCAGTTTCAGTTATGTCCCTAATATGAAATGTTGATGTCAATTATACCCTAACCTCAATTTTTTTGGGCCAAAGTCTTATTTTGGTCCCTCAAGTTTGCTCAAAGTTTCGTTTTGGTCCCTCAAGTCTTCAACAAACTTTCCGGCGAGATACACGTCAATCCCGACGACTACGAAAACTCCTAATTCAAGGTTTTTTGACCTCCTGAGTTCAATGGCGGCTTTTATTTTGCGAACAAATGACTGGAAATATGATTTTTGGCGATTGTGTAATTTTTCGGCTGCTTGCCAGTCATTTTTTTTTCGTAAAATGGAGGCTTTCATTGAACTCAGGAGGTCAAAAAACTTTGGATTAGGAGTTTTCGTAGTTGTCGGGGTCGTCGTGTATCTCGCCGGAAAGTTCACTAAAGACTTGAGGGTCCAAAACGGAACTTTGAGCAAACTTGAGAGATCAAAATTGGACTTTGGCCCAAAAAAATTGAAGTTATGGTATAATTGACACCAACGTTTCACATTTGGGGCATAACTGACACAAAACAAACGTTAGGGGCATAACTAAAACTGACTACAAACGTTAGAGTCACGAAAAGATATTTTACCAACTTTTTTTACTAGAAAATGAATATGAACACATTAAAAGAATTTATATATCATAATGTGTGTCGTGAATGGAAGGACTGGAAATCTGGAATAAAATCTTTTAATGTAGGAAAACTTTTTTGGATACTATTTCCTTTTCAAAACTACAATAGCTAATTAAGGTGAAAGCGAGATTTAAGTTAAAGATGAGCTAATTATTTTGTCACCCAGCTCCAGATTCTTCCAATATAAATATATATATATATATTTATATATATAATGACTAAGATATGCATTGAATCCAACAAAATTGTGATGATTTTATGCTGCCAGTATCTATCACTCATTAGCATTTATTTGGAGTAATCTCTATTAACAAATTTGACTGGATATTTTTTTTTTAATACAAAAATTTGACTGGATATGAAATATTCTTTTCACCTATTCACACTATTATACAGCTGTCTTTTCATCATTAATTTACCTCTGAATATTTAATTTGATTCACCGCTATAAACACTCGCTTGAATACCTAATTAGGATTCTTTAGAAAACATATTTATTTTTTCTACATACTTTTTAAATAATAGATAATGTTAACGAGTGCTCTTAAAATATTTGTTAAGATGCATTAATTGCACTTTGAAAATGAAATTTCTATTTTAAAAATGTAAATTTATCTCAAAATTTCTATTTTGAAAGAGACAAAGAGTTATTGTTTTTTTAAAAAATTCTAGATAAATTTACATTTTCAAAGTAGAAATTCCATTTTCAAAGTACAATTAATGTACCTTAACAAGTATCCTAAGGGCACTCGTTAGCATTATCATTTAATATATATGAGGCAAACAAAATACAACATAGTTGATAAGTAGCTAAAATTTTTAAGTATGATATCTTGAGTTCAAATCATATTGTATGTTCAGCCAACCGCCACCAAAATTCATTCTCCGTCTGGGCTGTCGTTGCTTTTGCAGCGGTAACCCCCCTTATTTCTTCTAGTTGCAGATCCGAAGCTATCTCCGGTGATTCTTCATCCTTTTTCATCATCTTCTAATCTCTCAAATAATCTCAGATCTGAGCTTGGCCCCCCTCTTCGGTGGTTGTTTTTCAGATCTGGTCTATCCCCTTGATTGGTGGTGTTTCTCCGGTTTACTTTTTGTTGTTTTTTAGTTTTGTTTCTCCGGATCTTCTGATCTCACTATCGGTGCTTATATTTTGGTAAAGTTTGGCGGTTTCTTGTTCGTGATGTTGTTTTCTTTGCTGAAAAATAGTAAGTATAATAGTAAATTTATTGTTGACAATATATTTTATGATGTTTTTCATCCTCAGGATGTTATCCTTATAGGATCAGTGTTCTTTATAGGAACGTTTTATGAGCCCAATTTGACCTCTAGTTCAACAATGTTTATGATGTATTCTACTTGTTTATCAGTATTAAAGTTTATAATTTGTAAGTGCCGCTGGGCTTTTATTTAATATATGTCATCTCATTATAAAAAAAAATATACTGTATGTATGGAAAAAACTTTATTGATAAAAAAACACACTTTAGTATTGAAAAAGATTAGTCTACAGCCAGCTGGCCGGGTTCTTAAAAAATTATATATTTATGATAAAGGTTTATTGAACTTAATGGTTATATATATTAACATGTATTACAGTACTATTACTATATTGTTCAAACTTATTTAGTTAGCAAAAAATCTCCAAATAAAATTAATTCAAACCTACCCAATTTCAAAGTGTCAAACTGGTCAATTATGCTGTTCCCGTATAGATATTAAAGTCTTAAATCTGTACCGTAATATATATAGTCTTTTCCCTTAAAAAGAAAGTGAACCCTTGATAGAAATCTGTACTAAGAAGTTTCAATTTCTATGTTACACTCAAACTTGCAAAATTTGACAGAGACATTCAACGACAAGTATATTAAAGTTATTCTCAGAGGCTTCCTAATCGAAATATTTTCGTGCAGGTTAATTGATTATTAATTGAATTTGATTGGAATCAATTGGGTGGTTTGCTACCTTAATTAGTTGACCTTTATATATCACATGTGAAAAATGAAATTGTAAGTGGCTGCTATATATTTACGATATTTCATCAGCAATAATAATTGTGATTATTGGAAGTTGAGAATTAAGAGGAATCTTCTTCATTACTCATTAGCAAAATTGATGTGTACGAGATTTGTTTTTGGGTAAAGAATGTAGATAACTGTATGAGGTATAAATATGAAATGAAATTGTTTAAACTTAAAATTTGGTATTGATTTTGTTAGTATTAATAATTGCATACAAATCTGTGAAAATCGAGAGTTTAGATAAATCTGAAAAGGGAAATAGACTTTGATTATGAATATTCAAATCCAACGTATTCAACATTCCCGATAAACTCAACATTAATTCAGGGCAAATTAAGCATAAAATAATTTAAATTTTGTCATATTTTAAGAAGATATCGCATAAATCATTAAAATAGATTACTTTAAAATATTTTTCATAAAACACCTCATCCAATAATATGGAAAAAAATCTTAAAGAAAATGTCAATTCCTATAACAAATTCAAAAGATCATAGAATCAATGATTTGTAAAATTGTAAGATTATATATATATAAGATCAATATTAAGTAAGATTCTAGTACTTAAATCTCAAGTAAGATTCTAGTAAATTTAAATCTTACTTAATCTCATGACTATTTTGTTTACATAAAATTGTAGACTCATAAGATCTAATGATTTAAATTGAGATCTTATAATATAATATCTATGCTTATATATGAAAAAAAGTTTTGTATTTGATTTTTTTAATTTAAATCTTAACATATTTACCTTTCTTGGCCTTCACTAAGCTAGCTAAGAGCAAATAAGAGTGATGAAAGATTATTTTTGTTAAGTTTTTATTAAAATGGTTAATTTCTTTTTAACTACTAATTGTTATTTTGTATATTATAAAGTTTAAGAGAGCTTGAAGTATTCAGGTCGTTTTTTCAAAAATTATATATATATATATATATATATATCTCATATTCTATTTTTTTAAAGAGTAGTAAAAATTTATTTTAAGAAGTTGCATTAGACTCCCGATCACTACTTAATTTTTATTATTTTAAAATATAGTAAAACTACTTGTATACTTTGAAATATAAAAAAAATATTTACAAATGGGCAAAAACACCTTTTGATCTCAAATTTTACATCAACTTTTAATTTCGTCCTTAATTTCTTTTTATTGTCAATTCCCTTGCAATATTTCACATTTTGTTTAAATTTATCCTTGAACTAATTTCTTTTAATAAGTTAACCATAGATTTCATCCTGTTTTTTTAATTTGAGTTAGAATTTAAATTCATTTTTTATCAATATTACATTAGATGTCAATTTATATGCTTTGGCCAAAATCATATTACTGTTATATAATATGTCTCTATCATTTTTCTTTTCAAAATGATCCCTTTGCTGAAGGCATTATCATACATGCATGTAATGTTACATTTAATGTTTGAACGCCAGAATATATAATTCACCAATACCTCATAATTTAGAAGAATGATGCAGTAGTTTTACACATAATGTTCCCCTTATGTATATGAATAATTTTGAATGCCTTCAGAAGATGATCGTGTACTGGAAAAATAGTTAAAGAAAAAGGTCTAAAGGCAAATAATTAACTTGAGGGGGCATTAATTAACTTGTCTCAGCCAAAAATATAATCATTAAATTTTGTTTTGTCAAAATATAACACAAGGGTATAGTATATTATATATATGATATCAAATAAAACTTCACTTAAATTTTGTGCTCTTGCAATCCAGTAATAAAGCAATACAATCATGTGAGAGAATTGCTGCAATCTCTGGTAGCCGATCTGAATTCTGATATACAGATATCAAGATATATATATAATGCTAATTAAAGAGATAATCTCAGCTCCAAATCTAGTTCTTGATTTTCACTTGAATCAGAATTCTGACTGCTTGAACCCCCAGAACCACTCCCATCGGCCTAACAAACCAAGAAAATTAAGAAAATTCAATATCATCAGAGATAATTTAATTATTGGATAACATATATATATATATATGTATATTTTTTTATGTATAATGTAATATCATTAATTTAAGAGATGAGCATTAAAAAAAGAAAGAAAAAAAAACTTACATATAAGTTTAGAAAGGGTCTAGTTACAACGTTGGGTACTTGAGCCAAAGATTGAGTCTCTAAGATACCATGTTCCCATCTGGTTGAAGATATAAAAACAATATACACAAATATATATCAGCCAGCTATTTATTATATGGGTATTTCTAACATGTGCACATGTTAAGATCTCTTTTGATTGGTCTAGTGAGTTTTCAAACATTAAAAATTATCTTTTAAATGAATTTTCGTAGATTTTAAGATATAAGATGTTCTACTAACCAATCACAAGAAACCTTAAAATGTGTTCTAAGGGCACATGTTAGATAAATCCAAGAAGGAAAAACAATAATTTAATTTGAATATATATATATATATATATATAAGTACTGATTGATTTGAAGCTAGATACCTTGGTTGAGAATCTCCATATCTCAGGTTGGTTCTTTCATATTCAGTCAAGCCCATCTGTGCCAGCAAATTAAACTTAATCATTGAAATGTTTAAAAGAATTAATTTTAATTTCTAGCAAACAAGTTTTAAAAGAAAAAAATATGTTGAGTTCAGATACATATATCAGTCATGAGAATTAAGATGGTAGTAAAAGTGTACTTATGCACAATAATTAAAGAATAAACTAACAATTTGGTCCTTGAAAGATCAAGGAACTGACAACTCAATCCCTAAAAGATGAAAATACACATTTAGTCCTTGAAATATCAAAACTATATACATTTTAGTTCAATTCCTGAAAGATTAAAATGATATACTACTTAGTCTTTAAAAATAACTAATCAGTATATTATTTTGATCTTCCAAGGATTAAATTATACACTTCAATCTTTTCAGGACCGAGTTGTCAATTCAATAATCTTTTAAGGACCAAATTGTTAATTTACTCATAATTATTAAACGTACCACAACGTTGGGATGATGGTAGAAGGGATAAGAAGCTGCATAGGATGTAGGAGACGATGAATAACTAGAGAAAGATGATGATGAATATGCTGCTGTTTGCACGGGGTCTTCCTGTATATGTATGCCCATTAAAAAAATTAATATTCCAAGTTTGTAAATAACAATAAAAATAAAAAAGTAAATATATATATATATATAAAATTACATTGTTATTGGTAAAATTAGTAGGGAAAGAAGGATGATAGGCATGATGTGGAGATGGCATAATTTGGCCATGTAATCTGATCTTCTCCAATTGAGCAACACCAAGACCTCTCTGTGGTTGCTTTGGCTTCTGATCTGATGAATTGTTCTTCTTCCCTTTCCTTGAAGATGATGATGAAGAAGAACAACCTCTTTCTCTTTCTCTTTCAATTCCCATGTTTGTCTGTCTCAAATTATATTGGCTTCCCATGATATATGGATATCTCAAAAATGAGATCTTATATATATTTGTGTATGTATGTATAAAGTTTTGGGCTTTATGATAAAATCCCAGTAGAAGATTAAAGATTGATGATTGAGGATTGAGGATTGAGGATGAGGATGGGAAATCCGAGAAATCTCTCTCCAAATGTGTCCCTTTTATAAGGCTGTTTGTTGGACCTCAAGATTATAAATTATTATATTTCTCCGCGCTGGATCAGATTGTCTATAGATTCTATTTGTTTTATAATGCCTAGATTTTCTCCTCTCTCCTCCATTCACATCTTAAGGTTTCTTCTGATTGATTAGTAGAGCATCTCATATCTTAAAATTTACAAAAATTCATTTAAAAGATAATTTTTAATGTTTGAAAACTCATTTAACCAATCAAAAGAAACCTTAACATGTGCCTTTAGGACACATGTTAGAAGGGCCCTATATTTATCAATTACTCCACCATTAAATTATTAAAAAATTTATCCGTTAGGAGAGCCTATCACTCTGAAAGCGATTGTCTCTTATTTTAATTGTCAAAAAATTAATAAGATGTGTTCAAGGGAGAATTAGCTTTATACTGTTGTTTAAATAAAAATTTGTTTTGAAATTTTTACAAATATAATTATTTTTATTAAAACAATTTCCTAACATAACAAAAATCCAAATCAATCAATGGGAAGTCCGATAGATCATATATACCCACAACTAAATAAAAAATAAGATGTGGTACTCTCTGAGCACCTCACGCGCCATCACGCCACGTGATATTCACTTTCAAAATTTTAGATGCATGCATTCTGTAGGAATGGTAATAGATTTGGAGATTTATTAGTTAGCCAGGTATGAGGGTATGTTCCCAATAAAGATTGATATATATCGAACAGGTTAATTATCAGAATTAATATATATATATACTAGCGGCACGCAAATATGTATGTAAAATAAATGAGGGACTAAATTGTTAACTTAGTAAAATAGAAAGGATCAAATAATAATTTTTCTCTTATTATTAATTTTGTACTATAGTTTTAAAATGTGGATGAACAGAAAGGGATGGAGCCATATAATATAAGATATATACCAGTGATGTAAAAACCGGACCGGACCGGCCGGTCGGACCGGGA
>QANZ01034339.1:0-64208 GCA_003254925.1 Chamaecrista fasciculata
CACACCGGGTCGGGTCGGGTCTTGTATAGCCCTAAAAGTTCTAAATTCTAGAAGAAATTATCTTATTTGGTTCGACAACTTTTGTTATATTGGAGCTATTCGTGAATTAATGCACGATCCTTTGTTGGAACATGATTCTAAGCTCCAAGTGTGTGATGTGTGTATTTCTAATGGTGTTTTGAATGGTAATGCTCTTTCTTTTGTTCTTCCTTCTTGGATTAGGGATGCAATTATGGCTTCCTCAATTAATGTTTTTTCTTCTGAGAATGACAGATGGGCTTGGAAGTCTAATCTAAATGGTGAATTTGATTTATGCTTGACCTACTCCTCCACTATTCATCAGGATGATCACTTTAATGTTGCAGGGAGAAATCTTGGTTGGGTTTGGAAAATTCCTTGTCACTTAAGAAGAGAGTTTTTCATTTGGAAAGTTATTCATAATGATTTTCCTGTGAAAAATCTCATGCCTTGTAGAGACTTTGCTTTGGTGCTCACATCCAACCATTATAATGA
Organism: Chamaecrista fasciculata; assembly: GCA_003254925.1. Taxonomy (NCBI): domain Eukaryota; kingdom Viridiplantae; phylum Streptophyta; class Magnoliopsida; order Fabales; family Fabaceae; genus Chamaecrista; species Chamaecrista fasciculata. The sequence continues at coordinate 514 of QANZ01034339.1, forward strand.
GTATGCTATCAGACATGGAAGAAAGCAGTCATAAAAGCAACAATTGATTCTGCTGCTCCCATGTGCAAAACACGTCACTGAGTTTTCCAGAAACTCTGTCTTCCTCAAAGGCATATTTGGATGGAATAGCAGATTCTCCAATGAAATATTCTTGCAATTTGTGACCACGGATAGTGGCCATTGCTTGCTGCTTCCGTAATAAGAAATTGACACCTTCTAATTTAATAGAAACAAAGTGATAGTCATACTTTTGAGAAGAATTTGACAAAATTAAGTTAGAGGGAGAGGAAGCCATAGTCGCTAACCTTGAATGGTTTTGATACCATATTAGAGAATGAAATAGTAAAAAGAAAAGTATATTCTATTACCTTGATTTCATGAGAGTACAATCATTGACTTTATAAAAAAAAGCAAAACACCCTTTTATGCCCCTAACGTTTCCAGTGATTTTCAGTTATGCCCTTAACGTTTCATTTTGTTCAGGCATGCCCTCAATGTGCAACCAACGTTTCAATTATGCCCTCAATTTTGACTCAATGCACATGTGGCAATTTTTTTTGCTTATGTGTCATTTTTTTGTTTGACTTGATTACGTGGCATCATGACTGGGCATTCTTATTTTTTTTTTTCCACCTTGGCNAAGTAAATAAAAACAAAAGATTGAAGGGATTATAAAAAATGAAAAGGCAAAACACCTTTTCATGCCCTTAACGTTTGCAGTGATTTTTAGTTATGCCCTTAACGTTTCATTTTGTTCAGGTATGCCCTCAATGTGCAACCAACGTTTCAATTATGCCCTCAATTTTGACTCAATGCACATGTGGCAATTTTTTTTGATTATGTGTCATTTTTTTTGTCTGACTTGATTACGTGGCATCATGACTGAGCATTCTTATTTTTTTTCCACCTTGACATGATGACTGGATTTACATTTTTTAACATAAAAATTGAGTAAACTAGCAAATCAGTCCCTGGATTTACATTTTTCATCATCTTCATTCATTTTAGTCCCAAATTCTCAAAATAAAATTGTAAAGTGTCCCAAAACACTTCCAAACATTTCAATTTAGTCCTTAAAAGTATTAAAAACCCTAAAACCTAAACTCTAAACCTTAAAACTATAAACCATAAACCCTAAACTCTAAAATTCTAAACACTAAAACCCTAAACCCTAAAAATCTAATTTGAGCAATTAGGTCCCTCACCCATTCTTATCCCATTATTCTCAATTTCCCCTCTTTTCATCATCTTCATTCATTTTAGTCCCAAATTCTCAAAATAAAATTGTAAAGTGTCCCAAAACTCTTCAAAACATTCCAATTTAGTCCTTAAAAATATTAAAAACCCTAAATCCTAAAATCCTAAACCCTAAACCCCAAACTCTAAACCCTAAACCCCTAAACCCTAAATCCCTAAAACTTAATTTTTTTTTAATCTTCATCTTCATCTTCTCTATTTAACATAAATCCCTAATTTTTTTAATCCCTAAACCCCTAATTTTTTTTTTCATCATCACCATTCATCATCTTGGTTGGTTCATCATCTTCATTCATCATCTTCGTCAGTTCATCATCCTCATTCATCCCTAATCATCAAATCCTACAAGCAGCCCTGCATCTGTCAAAAATTCCATTGCGGGATCTACTTCTATCTACTGATTGACTCAACTATGCATATATATGACTCTTAAACTAGTAATTAAAGATTACAAAATACACATAATAATTCTTTTACTGAGAATCCCAATCAATCTCATAAGAAGGGTACTTCTGCAGATTAAAACTATCCGAAGCACCATCCCACTGCGATTCACCCAATTTCGCAAACGTCAGATCTGACAACGGCGACGATCCCGCAGATCCCGATCCCTCGCTCTCCGTCGTCATCGCCGGCGACAAGATCTCCTCCACCTTCGGATCGGCCTCCTCCGCCGCCGCCGGCGGCAGCGGAGCAGCAGCTGCTGCTTTTTTTGACATCTTGGAAGCTCCGACGGCGGCGGATTTGCCGGAATTCTTCCCCTGCTTCTGCAGATCGGCCAAATTTTCGTAGATCGCCGTAAGCTTGGCGTCGACGGAGGAGTGAAGCAGCTTGTAATCTTCATTCATGAATGAGGATTTTGGGATGAATGAGGATGATGAACTGACAAAGATGATGAATGAGGATGATGAACCAACCAAGATGATGAATGGTGATGATGAAAAAAAAAATCAGGGGTTTAGGGATTAAAAAAAATTAGGGATTTATGTTAAATTGAGAAGACGAAGATGAAGATTAAAAAAAATTAAGTTTCAGGGATTTAGGGTTTAGGGGTTTAGGGTTTAGAGTTTGGGGTTTAGGATTTTAGGATTTAGGGTTTTTAAAATTTTTAAGGACTAAATTGGAATGTTTTGAAGAGTTTTGAGACACTTTACAATTTTATTTTGAGAATTTGGGACTAAAATGAATGAAGATGATGAAAAGAGGAGGAATTGAGAATAATGGGATAAGAATGGGTGAGGGACCTAATTGCTCAAATTGGATTTTTTAGGGTTTAAGGTTTTAGGGTTTAGAATTTTAGAGTTTAGGGTTTATGGTTTATAGTTTTAAGGTTTAGAGTTTAGGTTTTAGGGTTTTTAATACTTTTAAGGACTAAATTGAAATGTTTGGAAGTGTTTTGGGACACTTTACAATTTTATTTTGAGAATTTGGGACTAAAATGAATGAAGATGATGAAAAATGTAAATCCAGGGACTGATTTGCTAGTTTACTCAATTTTTATGTTTAAAAATGTAAATCCAGTCATCATGCCAAGGTGGAAAAAAAAATAAGAATGCCCAGTCATGATGCCACGTAATCAAGTCAGACAAAAAAAATGACACATAAGCAAAAAAAAATTGCCACATGTGCATTGAGTCAAAATTGAGGGCATAATTGAAACGTTAGTTGCACATTGAGGGCATAGCTGAACAAAATGAAACGTTAAGGGCATAACTGAAAATCACTGCAAACGTTAGGGGCATGAAAGGGTGTTTTGCCAAAATGAAAAACATTAAAAAGAAAGAAACAAAAGGTAAAAATAGCGAAGGTATTGCAATAGAAAAAAAGAAATAGTAAAAAGATTCTTTTTATCTTCAAATTTTATATTAATTTTTGATTCTATTTTTAACATATGTTTATTGTCAATTTTACTTTTAAAATTTAATATTTCGATTAATTTTAGCCAAATATTAATAATAAATTCTACGTAACTAATGACATGTAATATAAAATTTATAGAAAAAAATTTAAATTTTAACAAAGATTGAAAAATATGATGAAACATGTTATTAATTTATTGAAAAAAATAATAGATGATAAATTGATCAAAATATAAAATTTTTAACATAAAATTAATAATAATTAAATACTAAAAACACAAATAAAAAATTAATATAAAATTTAAAAATAGAAAATATAAAAAAGAATTCAAAAATTATATAGGTGAGTAATGGACAAAGAGATGAGGCAATAGTAAATAGCCAAATAGCAAAAATGCAATAACAGAAAGAAACAAACAACACCGCTTCATATTCATTCATATTTCACTATAAAGCATGGACACTGACATATATACGGAACACAACATGGATATAGACACACCGACAGTTCGACATGCTAAATTCTTAAAATTATATGACACGACACGAAATATATTTATCTAATTAAATAATTAAAAATTCATAAATTTTAATGAAAATTTTAAAAATTACAATATATATTCATAATTTTACGTATCATGTCATTATTTTTTATATTAAAGTTATAAAAAATTAATTTTATATTTTGAAACTTGTGGATATGTGTCGTGTGGGTGTCGTCTGTATCTGACTTCGAAATGAAGTGTTAATGCTTCATAGATATTTCATCTCCCAAACGTTACAATGAGTAGGGGTGAGCATCCTGACCCGCGAGTTCGCGAACTTGCAAAAACCAACCCAACCCGCAGTCACGGGTTGGGTTGGTTTAGGTTTACGGGTTGGGTTGGGTTCAAAATTCTCAAGCCGCAAACTTGCGGGTTGAAGGTTTATGAACCCAACCCAACCCGCGAACCTACAAATATATATATATATATATAATATTATTATAGAGTAAACTAACAATTTGGCCTTTGAAAGATCATTGAGCTAACAACTCAGTCCCTAAAAGATTGAAATTTATTATTTAGTTCCTGAAAGATAAAAATGACATACTAATTAGTCCTTTTTATGGACTAAATAATATACCGTTTTAATCTTTCAGGGACTAAAAAGTATATCATTTTGATTTTCAGGGACCAAATTATATATTTCAATTTTTAAGGGACCAAATTGTTAGTTTACTTTATATTATATATGATATGATATGATATGATATGATATGATATGATATGATGATGTGCTTTGTCTAAAAAGTTGTAAAAGAATGTGTTACTTTGTTGTTAAAAATAAAAGAAATAAAAGATTCAACATGTAGGTTCAACCTAATCCAACCCCCAATTTTATGGATTGAGTTAGTTCAGGTTGAATTTTAAAAAATGTAAAACGTAACCCAACAAAACTCATAGATTGATGTGTGAGTTGGGCTGAGATTTTTCTAAAGCCCACCCAAACCCAACCGGCGCTCACTCTGACAACGCCTGTAACTCAGGCCCAAGTGTCACGGTCTCACACTTTCGCATTCGTTACTCACCACCACACTTAAAAACCTGAAAACCTTGTTTAGGGTTCCTTCTTCTCCTTATTTTCTCGCAAATCTTAGGGTTTTTCCAACTTCACATTTCCACCGTTGCTGCATTTCTCGTCCTTTTTTTTGTTCTCATGGCGAAGACTAAACCGGGAAGCAAAGACTTAGATTGCTATACCATCAAAGGCACCAACAAGATCGTAAGAGGTAATCGCTCGCTCTTCTTTCATCCCCGAACTAAATCTACCTTTTTCTCTGTTTCCGCGTTGAGAAATTGTTTGTTCCTCCTCTCTTTCTCGTGCTTTCTTTTATGGAGGCAAGCAAATCGAATCGAATCGAATCGAATCCAAAGGAGTTTATTAAGCAAATGGTTTTGTTTATGGATTTGCAGCTGGAGACTGTGTGTTGATGCGGCCTTCCGACATCACGAAGCCGCCGTACGTAGCGCGAGTGGAGAAGATCGAACAGGACAATCGGAACAACGTGAAGGTTCACGTCAGGTGGTATTATCGTCCCGAGGAGTCCATTGGCGGACGCAGGCAGTTTCATGGAGTTAAGGAGCTTTTCTTGTCTGACCACTTTGATATTCAGAGTGCTCACACCATTGAAGGGAAATGCATTGTGCATTCTTTCAAGAACTACACAAAACTTCAGGATGTAGGCATTGAAGATTACTTTTGTAGATTTGATTACAAGGTTGCTACTGGGGCTCTCACTCCTGACCGAGTAGCTGTGTGAGTTTTTATTATCTTGGCTTTATTTTGTTTTGGCAAAAGTACTGAATTGCGTCACCAAACTTAACACCAACTATCAATTTTGTTCCCAATTTTTTTTTGCTTGTCGATTTTGTTCTTAACATTCTGTTTTTCAATTGAGTTAAGATTTGGGTTTTTTTTTTTTTTTATCAATTTTACATTACATATCAGGTCGATTCTGTCGTTAATACTTGGTTAGAGTAAGAGCAAATGATGAAATTGACAAAAATATATAATATTGGGGATGAAATTGACGTCAAAAAAATATTGGGGACAAATTGATAATTGATGTAAAGATTGGGAACCAAAAAAGTACTTTTGCCTTTTGTTTTTAATTTTTTATGGATTATTTGTGTTGATTTGGTTTATTCTTATTTTTTTGGGAAGGTATTGTACGTGCGAGATGCCTTATAACCCAGATGACCTCATGGTGCAATGTGAGGAGTGCACTGATTGGTAAAATCATTGTTTTCGGCTTCACTTTCATTGCTGTTATTGCATTTTGCATGAGCCTTTTGGATTTCAGATCTCTGGATTTACCATTAAATTTTTATTTACTTTGTTAAAAAAAATGATATTTTAAAACTTAAAATGAAGGATAAAGATAACCTGAAGAAGCTTTAGGAATATGTTTTCTTATGTCCAATAGTTGTAACTCACTTAAAATGTCTTATTGAGCCTCTATCTTGGCCTATGGACATGGTAATCTTAGGAAAATGGTCTACTTGTGCAGTTAGAGAAAGCGAAAGAATGCACTAGAGAGGAGAAAATATTAAGAATTATTTGTTTGTTTAAAAGTTAGCTACTCATGCTTAAACTTTGATTGGATGTATCTCTTCCTTTTGTCAGCTTCTATCATGGGTTCACAACTCAGTTCTGTTCTTTCTTTTCCTCAGTTTATGTCAGACAAACAATATATATTAAATGATGCAGAGGTCAAATGTTTTTTTCTTTCATTGAATCTATTTTGCATATATCAACTGATTTTTTCTGGCATCACAATACTGTAATAGATTGCGAAATTGAATAAGTTTATCTGAAATCAACAGTGTTGTAGTCTTATATATCTCTTAATGACCCTATATGTTTTATGGAAATCGTATTTCAATCTGTCGATTTCTTGTAGGTATCATCCTGCTTGTGTGGGCATGACTATTGAAGAAGCAAAGAACCTGGATCGTTTTGTATGTTCTGAATGTTCGTCTGATGCCCAAACTACATTTCTTGCATCTCCAGCCAATGATGGCAAGGTGAGACTGCTTGTTCTCATCCCCACAGAATTTGGATACACCCTCATTTTAGTAGATTTCGATTAAATTTTCCCCCAAATGTGCCAGAGAATCCCACTCTGGCAGTGTTTCTAGGAGGGGGAAGGGGTTGGTGGATTATTTTGTTGTGTATCATTTGGAGATTGATGGAAAAGATAGTTTTGTCTTCTAGAGTATACATTTAGCAATTTGCTAGCCTTGACATTGGCACATACATTTGGAGATTGATGGAAAAGATAGTTTTGTCTTCTAGAGTATACATTTAGCAATTTGCTAGCCTTGATCATCAAATAACATTATAATCAAGTATCTTAATCATTAAATTCACTTTTTATTCTCAAGTTCAGTCAATAACCCTACAAGCAAAAATAGAGATTCTGAAAATCTAATGAAATAGTTATTAGTTAGGCTTTAGAAATTGAAGAATAGCAAGTAACTCATAATACTTGAAGAAAAACAAAGAAGAACAAGAACACGAGTCTTAAATTTCAAACGATACTTTATATTAGTGATTTGGAATATCTTCCCCTTTTTTGAGTAGTTGACAAGTAGGTGCACGATAATAAGGGACTAGTTCTTAATCCCCAAATTGGGATATTTTGGAGGAGTTACTAACATTTAAACAAGGGGAGGATATGTGGAACATTAATCTTCTCTTCTCCTTCAATATCTTCCCCTCTCTTTTCCTCATAATTGTCAAACATTACCCTTAATTAGTTTGTTCTTAAATCTAGGGGTGTTCAAAACCGAACCAAACCAATTTGATCAAACCAAACCGAACCGAAGCAAAAAAAGCAAACTAAACCGATCAATGAGTGGTTTGGTATGGTTATAAATGCATTAAAATTGGATGGTTTGGTTCGGTTAACTGGAGATACAATTAACCGAAGCGATCGCTAATACTTATGTATAGTTTTTTTTTACCTATAATGTTATATATAATTACATTTAATAAAAAACTATTAATTTTTTTATCGCCATTTGATTTTATCATATTTTTTATTATGTTATCTTATTGAATTATAAATTTTTTTTGCCTCAGACAATGACTAACTATTGTTCTTCATACATTTTTATCCTCTCAAATCTCTATTTTTATTAGTCCTTTTTTTAATCCATTTTATAAATTAAACTTGCTACTCTAAAACACTATTTTTTTTTTCTTTCTAATTTTCATTATTTAATAAAAATAACTAGTAAGCTTCTTAACCGCTCAAACCGATCGCCAAATTACTTATTTATCGGTTTGGTTAAACAAATTATTTTTATCTGTTTGGTTAAGAATTACTTCAAATTAATGTGAGCAATTCAGTTAAAACTTTTGTTTAAATCCAAACATCCCTTAAATCATGCTAATATGATGTATGATTTAACTACCATCTGGAAGAGCACATTAAAAAATTAAACCAGAGGTCTATCAGTTTATGTTTTATAGGGACTTGGGTAGTATGGGATTACCTTAATCCCTCATCGAGTAGAATGAGATGTTCGATGAAGAACTTAAATGCCTTAGTTCTCTCCCTTCAATAGCTAACTTTTGAGGGAGGGGTCTCTATCAATTGGTATTAGAACTTGGTTGTCGACAACACAGGGAGCAAGGATATTAAGATTGAAATCTTACAAAAGAGATTGAATTGAGGATTGTAAGATCTTAGAAATTTCATTTTTTTTACAAGAAAAAATAGGTGAATTAACTTTTTTGAATAACATTATAATAAGTATCCCAATTATCAAATTCACTTTTCATTCTTAAGTAGCAAATTATTTGACAACGATCAACAAATACTTGATCACAATTGAAAATAGAGATTTCACTCGGTAGCACTTCAAGGTAAGTAAATATAAAGATTTTGAAAATCTAATCAAATAGTTAAGCTCTAGAAATTAAAGAATAGCAAGTGACTCAATACTTGAAGAAGAACAAAGAAAAACGAAAACAAGAATTTTGAATTTCAAAAGATACTTTATAGTGACTCACAACTAGTGGTGGAAGTTATTGAACAACAAACAATGACGGAAAATAATGATTAACGAACAACGAGGAAGTTTCTACCTAATTTGGAAAACCATCATTCTCTTTAAATTGCTTTATTTGTATTTTCCTCCCCAAATAATACAACATTGTACCTCAATGGCATTTTAGTTATAGAAATAAAAATGAAGAAAAAAAAAACAAAAGTTGCTAGGATTTCCAGGATCTTAATTGCGATCCTACTAATCTTATGCATTTAAAACGACTCGATAAAGTTAAGCATATTCATATTTCAATCTTATGCGATCTTTCGATATAAGATCTTGATCCTAATATCCTTGACGAGGAGGGCTACTAGCTGAGGATTCTGACTGGTAGAAGGCTGAGTGAAGTGTTTCAAAGTGTAGTTGTTGAAACGTTAGCTTTCTGGATCAGTGCTATGATAGGGACTTGGGTAGTATGAAATGCCTAAATCCCACATCAAGTAATAGAATGCTTAGTAAAGTATTTAAGTGTCTAGAAATTGAAGATTTTGAAAATCTAATCAAATAGTTCTCTAGAAATTAAAGAATAGCTTGAAGAAGAACAAAGAAAAACGAAAACAAGAGTTTTGAATTTCAAAAGATACTCACAAATAGTGATGGATGTTATTGAACAACAAACAATGATGGAAATTAATGAATAACGAACAACGAGAAAGTTTTTACCTAATTTGGAAAACCATCATTCTCTTTAAATGTTGCTTTATTTGTATTTTCCTCCCCAAATAATACAACATTGTACCTCCATGGCATTTTAGTTATAGAAATAAAAATGAAGAAAAAAAAAAACAAAAGTTGCTAGGATTTCCAGGATCTTAATTGCGATCCTACTAATCTTATGCATTTAAAACGACTCCGATAAAGTTAAGCATATTCATATTTCAATCTTATGCGATCTTTCGATATAAGATCTTGATCCTAATATACTTGACGGGGAGGGCTACTAGCTGAGGATTCTGACTGGTAGAAGGCTGAGTGAAGTGTTTCAAAGTGTAGTTGTTGAAACGTTAGCTTTCTGGGACAGTGCTATGATAGGGACTTGGGTAGTATGAAATGCCTAAATCCCACATCAAGTAATAGAATGCTTAGTAAAGTATTTAAGTGTCTAGAAATTGAAGATTTTGAAAATCTAATCAAATAGTTCTCTAGAAATTAAAGAATAGCTTGAAGAAGAACAAAGAAAAACGAAAACAAGAGTTTTGAATTTCAAAAGATACTCACAAATAGTGATGGATGTTATTGAACAACAAACAATGACGGAAAATAATGAATAACGAACAACGAGAAAGTTTTTACCTAATTTGGAAAACCATCATTCTCTTTAAATGTTGCTTTATTTGTATTTTCCTCCCCAAATAATACAACATTGCACCTCAATGGCATTTTAGTTATAGAAATAAAAATGAAGAAAAAAAAAAAAACAAAAGTTGCTAGGATTTCCAGGATCTTAATTGTGATCCTACTAATCTTATGCATTTAAAACGACTCGATAAAGTTAAGCATATTCATATTTCAATCTTATGCGATCTTTCGATATAAGATCTTGATCCTAATATCCTTGACGGGGAGGGCTACTAGCAGAGGATTCTGACCGGTAGAAGGCTGAGTGAAGTGTTTCAAAGTGTAGTCGTTGAAACGTTAGCTTTCTGGGACAGTGCTATGATAGGGACTTGGGTAGTATGAAATGCCTAAATCCCACATCAAGTGGGCTACTAGCAGAGGATTCTGACCGGTAGAAGGCTGAGTGAAGTGTTTCAAAGTGTAGTCGTTGAAACGTTAGCTTTCTGGGACAGTGCTATGATAGGGACTTGGGTAGTATGAAATGCCTAAATCCCACATCAAGTAATAGAATGCTTGGTAAAGTATTTAAGTGTCTTGGCTCTCCCCTTCAATAATTAGTTTTTTAGGGAGGGTTCTCCAAGATCACTTGGGACTCTACCAATGTCAATGATATAAGTTTTTGTTGCTATATGGTCTAATTAACCATGATCATTTCTAGTCCCATTACATTAATCTTGAGCTGTATTATGTTGGTTTTTCATTTGACTGGGTTTAGGCTTTAATCTGTTTGGACAAGATATATGCGCTTTGAGGTTTATTTATTTATTGATTTATTTTCTTTTTCAAATTTAATAAATTGTGAATTTTTCTTTGGATAAGATGAGGCACATGAGTTGTGAAGTCAGCTTTGTTAATGTGTTATAAAAAAGTTTGAATCCTCTTTTGCATTTATAACATGATAGTTATCTGAAGAAAGATGCATAAAAATAGCTTTTTCTTTTTCTTCTGCAATTAAATATTCTGTGCTTATTTCTTGCCTTTCATGACCATCATATCACATGAGTAGGGCTGTTCAAATTTCTGGTACTGATCACATTTTTTAGGTCAGGCTGGGATGGGTCTTGGGTTTAGTGCCCTTAGACCTAGCTTAGGGTACACTTTCCTCTTTTTCTTTGGTTGTTATAACAACTTAAATACCATTTTGTTGTTCAAGATACATATTTATGTGATATTGCTTTCTTTATATAATTTAGAAAATACATGACATATAAACACAGCCTTAATTAGTTTATTTTCTGATAAATAGGTTAAACTTGAAATTTTTAATGATGCGAAGGGAAAGAAAAATAATTATTAATTTAAATTTACAAAATGATTAAATAAAAAAAATCCCCTTTCCTATAGGCTATATCATATAGTATAGTAAAGGAATAAACCTGTATTATATTCTTTATATTGTTGTCATATATAATGCACATCCAATCACAACTTATATTTATATTCTCTCTTCAATGATAGAGCTGGTAAAAATCTTTTTCTTTTTTTATATTCTCTTTCTATTATGTTTTGTCATTTCAAACAAATTTGTCACTAGTCACCTTATAACAAAGAACAAAAAATACAAGAAACCTTGTATAATTCTAGTCCTATAGCAAATGCAAAGACATTGAACATGAAATTATTCTGTGAAGATTACAGCTGGTATAACGTTTTTACCTTTGCTCTTTACTCTTTAACTTATTATATAGTTACTGCAAAATTTTCAGGTGGAGCCCAAGAGGAGGAAAGGATGACCATGGTACTACAGAGAAGAGACTTAACCCCTAGAGATAGAGAGAGATGATGAGTCCTTTGGTACCTGTTCTTAGTGTTGTTGTTTTGTGTTGTACAGCTTTGACCATAGGCTATTAATTGTAAAAAGAACATCTTTTTGTGTATTTGACTCATTAGCTTATGTATATATGTATCAATTGGAGTCATTATTCTCACGTTGATCCATGATGAGAACTCCTTTTTCAACTTTTGATTTCTGAGATTACATCTTAAACCTTAACACCCTCTGAGTAAAGATGAAATTTGTCTATTGCCATTTTTCATTTGGAATTGAGGCATCAGAAGGACTGCTTGCTGGTTTTGATTTTTTTTTTTTCCTCCTCCTTCATATCTGTTAAATTTGTGGGAGATTTATGATTTTGTATCCTTGGTTAGTTGGTTATCTGCAGCAACAATGGAAAAATAATAATTTTGCAAAGGAGAAGGAGATTTTCCAGGGTTCAGTTCCTGAATTTAGACACTATTATCTAAAACCTTGTCTATTGGGAAGGAGATTTTCCAGGGTTCAGTTCCTGAATTTGTTATAAAATTATGATTTATTTGTTGAGTATTAAAAATATAGTTTTTTAGTCTGAGTTTTTTTTTATAAATGTCTATTATATAGTCTCTAAAATATTATTTGTAAAGACTAAATAATAGATGTGTGTAGTAAAATTATTAGGGACAAAAAAATGTACTTTTAATATCTAAAAATCAAATAATTATTTAGAATTAAAAATAAATTTAAATTCTAACAATTACATTTTCTCGAAATATATAGAGAAAAACATTCACTAATCAGGTGTTTTTTTCTTTAAAGTCGGCTTTGTGAATTTTTTTAGAAGTTTCGTATATAAAGTAACAAATTCAATTATTAGTCCAGTATTTAGTAATTTTTGGGTCCATATTTATGATCGGCCATTGATGTTTTGGTTTCTGCAATATGTACGCCTTTTTTTTTCTTTTATTTCTGAATATACTAATATTAAGCCCATGGGTTTGAAGGGATCAAAATGTGAGTAAATTAACAGATGATATACATACATAGTGAAAGAGATAACAGTGTCTCATAAAATAATGAACTTGTGTTTGAATTTTAATTTCATCTCACATTTAACGTCTGAGATTGTTTTTGAATAAGATTATTACTTCCCGTAAATACATTACGAAACAGAAGAAAAGTGAGATTAAAAAAAAAAAAGAAAAGAAAAAAGAGGGTTTTGGACTCGCTCATGCATGTGAGAGAGAAGATTGATAAGTTGATATGCATGCATTTTTGGTGTGAGTGAGACTTATATATAATGGTAGCTAGCGTTACTAACGTACGTACGTTTGAATAAACGTACGCAAAATTGGCTGAGAAAGCCAAAGTGATCACGTTAATTAACAGTGCAATGCAAGGCTTTGATTTTGTTCTTTACGACTCACATTAACTATTTTCTATATAAACACTACTATTCTTCACCAATATCACCATAATCGTATTATTATTGTTGAAGTTCTTCAATTTCCTAGCTAGCTATATATATAGTTTGATCATTAGTTTCGAGCTAGGAGGCAAGATCGAAAGATGAGGATAAGCATGGAAGAAACGAAGAAAGCTTCACCATTGAGCTTTGTGATGATATTATTATTCATGGTATCTATTTTTACAGCTTGCTTCGCAGAAGAAGAACGATCAATATACTTAGTCTTACTTGAAGGAGATGGGCTTGCTTCAAGAATTCACCCCAATAGGTTTGAATGATAATTCTCTTTCATTTTCATTATATATGTATAGGGTAAGATCATAATGGTAGATCGGTACTCATCATTACATTTTCTTTAGGTATATATATATACTTACTATGTTTCAAAAATATTATGGTTAAAAAAATATTTTTTTACAGTATATATCAATTTCAAAATAAATAAATGTGTTGAGACAATTTCACAATAGATCGAGAATTATAAGAAGTTTCTGGAATTCTAAACAAAGTTACAAATTGCGATAGCAATTTTGTTATGTTCATTGTAGTTTTGGGTGTTATAAAATAGTTTGTGCTGTTGCGAGTATTGTGATTGCGCCCATAGTAGAAAAAATCAGACCGGACCAGCCGGTTCAACCGGCGAATCGGACACCAGTCCGGTCCGGAAAAAATAAAATACCGGCTTGCAGTTGACCCGGTGGTGAACCGGGTCAAACCGCTCGAACCGGCCGGTTAAACCGGAAACCGGTTGACCCGGAAATATTTGAAAAAATTAAAAAAATAAAGAAAAAAAAATTAAATATTTGACACTTATTATATGTGATGGACATATGGTTATGTTTAATTTTTACTTTAAATTTAAATTATTGTAATATATTATGTATTTGATGAATATGTATATTTGAAAATGTATTTTTCAAGTAAACCGGCTCAACCGGTTGAACCAGTGAACCAGTGACCCGAGTCTTTCACCGGGTCAATGACCGATCCGGTTTTTTACACTATGATTACGCCTTGATGCGGGTTGCGGCCACCACTACAACAATATTGCAAATCACAATTTACAACATTGATTGTAACTATATACATGAGATATGGCATATGCCCCATTTACTATATATATATATATATATTATTAAAGCTTTTGAAAGTTGTAACTTATTTGCTTTTCTTTGGTCGGTGCATATATATATATATATACATATAGCGAAGCCTTTGTGGCACGTGCAAAGCAATTGGTGGAATCTCATGATGTACTTCTTGAAAGCACCTTAGAGCATGGAAGCTACAAGAAGCTTCACAGCTACAAGCATGTCATCAATGGCTTCTCTGTTCACACAACTCCTTCTCAAGTAATTATATATATAATATCTCTTATTTTTCTACTTTTACCCCAACTAGTTTGGGTTAGATCCGTGTTACACATTTGACTATAGTTAGGGAGACTATTTCAATAAAGATAATTGCATTTAAAATATTATTTTCTTTGAAAAATTGAAATACATTTTAATTCTTAAAAGATCAAAACAATACGTATGCTTATTATTCTTTTTCTACACAAACTAAATAATATACCGTTTTGATATATTTTCAAGAATCAAACTATGTATTTCAATTTTTCAAGGACCGAATTATCAATTTGATCATCTTTCAAAGACTGAATTCTTAGTTTACTCAATCTTTTTTATCTGATAGGCTTAATCTTTTGAAACGAATCTATGATCATATCTAAACTTCGCGCGTATTAATTATATAACAAAATTTCATTAGGCTAGAAGACTAATAGAGAGGAAAGGAGTGAAACTAGTGGAGAGAGACATAGGAGCAAAGTTAAGAACAACATACACACCACAATTCCTAGGGTTACAAGAAGGACCCATATGGGTGCAACAAGGAGGAGAAGGAAATGAAGGAGAAGGAATAGTGATAGGTTTTGTGGATAGTGGAATCAATCCCAATCATGCAAGCTTTGCGTATGATCCCATGCACCCTTTCACATCCAATATTTCTCACTTCTTTGGGGCATGTCAAATTGGTCCAAGATTTCCAAGTTTTTCTTGTAATGAAAAGATTGTGTCTGCTCGATATTTCTCTGCTGGGGCTCAAATGGTTGCTACACTTGATCCTTCTATCGATTTTTTGTCACCCTTTGATGCTCATGGACATGGCAGGTATATATTTAGCATTATAGTAAATTGATAATTTAGTCTTTTAAAGATTACCGACTTAACAACTCGATTTCTGAAAGATTGAAATATATAGTTTAGTCTCTAAAAATCAAATGGCATATACACTTTATTTAGTCCATAAAATAGATTAATAAGTATATTGTTTAATTCTTTTAAGGACTAAATTGTGTATTTCAATCTTTTGAGGACCAAATTATTGACTTGATGACCTTTTAGAGATAAAATTATTAATTTACTCTTAAAATTATATTATACTATATAAGATTTTAAGTTATTCGTATTATTCTCCATCTTGTAAAATAATAGAGTCGGATAAAAAGGGAATTAATGATTTAATTATTGAAACATGGTTAGTTTTGTACTTTTGTTAATTTAGTCTTTGAATGGTACAATTATAAACTTTAGTTTTCCGGCCAATAATGTAATTATAGTTAATTTGATACCTTATGACAAATATGCTAACTGTGAGATTTAGTGACAATTTTATATTTTATTGAAATTATATTTAAGGATAATTAATGTTAAAAAATTAGATTTATCACTAATATAAAATAATATTTTTAATTAAATAACCATATTGATTATAATTGTCTTTAAGAGATTGACTTTTGTGAGCTAAATTGAAAATTGTCACCTTTTCAGTTCTAAATTACTATTTTATTCTAAAATAAAATAAAATAAAATAAAATAAGATATATAGGATATAAAATACTAAATTAAAGGAAAGTACTTAAGAGTTCACTAAGATGTTAAGTCATTTTATACTTTTTATTTTTTACTGTTTAAAAGATAATAAACATATAACGCTACTATTTTCTAATCATTTTATAAATTATTTAAAATTTTAAAATTAAACAAAATTATTTACATGCGAGACCACTAGTGTCTGAAATGTTAATTTGTATAATTTAGAGGTTGATGAAAAGTGAAAACTAAAGTTGATATATATGTTTGCATTAATATAATTGGCTCAGTCATGTGGCATCAACTGCTGCTGGAAACTCTGGGGTTCCTGTTGTTGTGAATGGCTTTTATTATGGACATGCTAGTGGAATGGCACCACGTGCAAGGTAATTATAATCATATAATTAAGGTTAATTATATATCTGAGATTAATATATACAACATACTTACGAGTTTTAATTAATTAATTAATTTGCAGAATTGCTGTATATAAGGCTATCTTTCCAAGCGTGGGAACTCTTGCTGATGTTATTGCAGCGATTGACCAAGTAAGTGACTACCTCTATGCTTATGGTTTCTTTGTTTTTTTTTTTTGGGTAGAATTATTATTTTATTTTTTTTAAAAGAAGTACAACATGAGGATTTTCAAAAATGTCACCCATGCTAATATTATTCTCATCCAAACACGTTTAACTTCAGAATTCTAATAGGACGATCGATCCAATACATTATTAATACTAATGTGATGGCTAGCACAATTGGTTTGGAATAAAGACTAAAATATTTAGTATTATATATCAACTTAGGATTAGCACAATTGTTAACACTCAATGGATCATTATGCATAAATTTTTCTTAAATATATATATAGTGGTTAACCACGTTTGGAAATCTTGTTCTTGATTTTTTTTTTCTTTGGAGGATCTCTAACTCTCTACACTAACAGATTATAGTTCAAGATCTACACATAGATGATTAAACAAAAAATTTAAAAACAATCTCAAGATAATCTAACGATAGAATAATATATATAATTATGTATATGATCTAATTAACGGGCACGGTATGAGATTACCCTTTTTCTTATATATCCTAATTTCTATATATATATATATATATATATGAACTATCACATATAATTTACTTGGCCTTCCCATACTCCGATGTAGAGCTTAAGGGTGAGCAAACCAACCCGCCAACCCGCAAGCCCGCAAAAATCAACCCAACCCGCAGTTATGGGTTGGGTTGGTTCGGGTTCGCGGGTTGGTTTGAGCTTAAAATTTTCAACCCGCACACTTGCGGGTTGGGCTGCGGGTTCGTAGTTTTTCAACCCAACCCAACCCACGAGCCCGCATATATTTTTTTATTTTTTTATACATGTTTATGTATTTTTTTTTATAAATTTTGTATGTTTTCTCATGTATTTATATGATTAGTTCTTCATATATAAATAAGATATTTTGATTTTAAAATTTACATAATTACATATATGTATTACATTTACATATGTTATGGAGTATATCTTAATTGATTTATAATTATATATATATAATTTATGTTTTTTTTAACTTTTTTTATGTGTAAGTTTTTTTATTCACTACTCACAAATTTATAATAATATTTTTTGTTATGAAAATCATAAAAAAATAAATTACAAACTCAATCCGCTGGTTCAACCCAACCCGCAACTCTGCGGGTTGGGTTGGTTCGAGTTGAGTTGAGTTTCAAAAATTATAAAATCTAACCCAACCTGCAGATTGATATGCGGGTTGGGCTGAGATTTTCCCTCAACCCGCTCCAACCCAACCCGCGCTCACCCCTAGTGGAGTTATTCATAGATCAAGTTTGGGTTACCTAAATTTGAGTCTAATGGGTTTTTATGTAAATGGTCCAGGCCCAAATAAAATTTTACCCATCACAATAGGTTAAGTATATACCCAAACTCACATATTTACCTGGCCTTATTAGGTCCCATGTTTCCATCTCATTTATGTGCATAATAGATTATTCTTTATCTTTGCTTTTCTATAGATATGATTTACAGTTTATTTCTTTGCTATAATCTTTAATTAATTCTACCTTTGCTAAAAGGTTTTTATTTTCCATAACGTACGTACTAATGGATCTTCACAGCAATTTTCTATAAGCCAGCCTTTTTATTATTATTATTATTTTGTTTTACGTACTATATATTCTTTTCTTTTCTTTCATTGGTTTATAATTTTGTAAGAATTTCTTTTCAAACACTTCATCCTCCTACATATATGAATTTGTTATTTGCTTGATGATTACACGGATTACTTAAGACCAAAGTTTTCATTTATAAAAGGTAATGGATGGAGTAGAAAATTGAATCCTATTATTATATATATTTAGCTAAGGTAATTTTGTTAAGGAAAAAACTTAGTTAATTAATGTTCCTTATATCTTTGTTAGCTATAAGGGTTCTTTAAATAAAAAAAATTGATTTATATTCTCTCTTTTATTATTGGTCATGCAAAAAAAAAAATGTATTTAGTATTCTTTCTCTATCGTAATCGGTCATGTATAAAATATTTGCCACGTATTAAATATTAATTGAAAAATCTTATAACAAAAATATAAGGGACTTTACTTAAGTATTGCCCGTTCATTAAACCTGTATAATACTGATATTTTCAATTCATAATATGCATGCATGAATGCAGGCTGTAATGGATGGAGTAGACATTTTGAACCTATCAGTCGGACCAGATACAGCACCAGATGAAACGGTGACGTATTTGAGTATGTTTGAGATAAGCATGTTAATGGCAAGAAAAGCAGGGGTGTTAGTGGTAAATGCAGTGGGGAATGGAGGACCATCTCCTTCAACAGTATTAGTATTCAGTCCATGGACTCTCAGTGTTGCTTCTTCCACCATTGATAGAACCTACCCTGCCTCTCTTCTCCTTGCAAATTCCCAATTTCTCCCTGGTGTGGGTCTCTCAGGTAATATTCAATTAATATTTACAACACTAAACTAACAATTTAGTTTTTGAAAGATCACCGAGCTACAACTCAATCTTTAAAAAATTGAAATGTATAGTTTAATCTTTGGATCAAAATAATATACGTATTAGTCTTATTTATAGACTAAATAGTATACCATTCATGGACTAAAAAGTATACCATTTTGATCTTTCTGAAACTAAATGTGTATTTTAATATTTTAGGGACTGAGTTGTCAACTTGATGATTTTTCGTGGACCAAATAGTTAGTTTACTTAAAAAAATTGAAACTTAATTTCATTAACTAATAAAACTTTGTATTCTTACTTACAAATCGCTTATAACCGGGATGAATAACTTATTTCTCACTTATATACAAACTTAATTTCATTACACCAATTGTCAATTTCATCTCATTCTCTTTTTTTTTTTTTTTTTTTNTTTTTTTTTTTTTTCGGTTAGTTTTGTCTTTAAATCAATTTTTTTCAATAAATTAATGACAAACTTTATCATATTTTTCAATCTAAGTAAGGAATTGAGTTTCCTTTACTTTCAGTTTTACATTACATGTCATCAGTCACGTAAAATTTGTCGTTAATATATGGTTAAAATAAGAGTAAAAGATAAAACTAACCAAAATGTGAAACATAAAGTTTGAGGATCAAAATGATGCTTTTGCCTTTTTTTTTCTTTTCTGTATTCTCAAACAAGTTCAACTATAGTATTTTTTTTATTTATTTTTTTTTATGGATCAAATCAAACATAGTGTTATTATTATATACTATATATTGTTTTGTATGTCGATGCAGGGCCAAGTTTTAGAAATGGGTCAATTATGCATAAATTAGTGTTGGCTAAGGATGGTTTAAGAATAAATGGAACATTCCCCAGGACTCCTGAATACATTGAAGAGTGCCAACACCCAGAAGCTTTTGACCCAAACATTGTGCAAAGCAGCATTGTTATTTGCACTTTCTCTGATGGATTCAACAAAGGAACCTCATCTCTCACTGCCATCATTGACACTGCAAGATCCCTTGGATTCATGGGTTTTGTTCTTGCTGCAAACCCTAGATTTGGTGATTATATTGCAGAGCCCATTCCTTTTGCTATTCCTGGCATTATGATCCCTTCTGTAGCCCATTCCCAGGTATGTATTAACTTCATTAATTTGTTCTTAAGATTTTCTTGTATCATTTAAAAAGAAATTCTAAAACAGTTATATATATATATATATATATAACTCTGGAGTTTTCTATGATATATTCACGAGTAAACTAACCTTTTAGTTCTTGAAAGATTACCAAACTCACAATTCGGATCATGAAAGATTGAAATATACATTTATTCTTGAAAGAATAAAACCTTGAAAAATTAAAACGATATATTATTTAGTTTATAAAATAGTTTGATATTTTAATGACTAAACTGTGTATTTTAATCTTTTAGATATTGAGTTGTCAGGTCAGTAATCTTTCACAGATTAAATTGTTAGTTTATTTTATATTCATTTTGTTTTGTACTTTTGAGAGAGAGAGGCTGAGGGATTAATGAGATATATATATATATATATATAATGAAATGATTTTTAATTACTACCTGATGATGATGATGATGTGCAGGCTGTATTAGAGTATTATGAAAACCAAACTAGAAGAGGTCAGAATGGAACAAAGACAGAATTTGGAGGAAAAGCAAGTATTGGAGAAGGAAGAGTGGCATGTTTCATTGGGAATAGAGCACCCATTGTGAGTAGATTGTCATCAAGAGGACCTGACATCACTGACTTCAGAACCAAAGACCTTGCTCCTCTTCTCAAACCTGATGTTCTTGCCCCAGGACACCAAATTTGGGCTGCTTGGTCTCCCATGAGTGTCTTACAACCTTTGCTCATCGGTATGGTCGTCGGATCAGACAAACTTATATAAAGTAAAGTTTTTTATATCTTTGTTATCAAGTTTACCATTACAAATAAGACATGTGACAAAAAAGTTTTACATGGCCAATCTTAAGAGGAATTCAGATGCTCAAGTGTACTCCATGGTATAGTGCAGTGTAATTTTCACACATAAAAAATGTTATATATTGCATTGTACTCTGAAGTACTACAGGAGATCTGTATTCTCAAGAGGTCTTATCTAAGTTTATAACATCATATGATTGACAAATCTAATAACAAAGATATAGAAAATCTGATCTAATTTCTTTGACTTTAATTTACTAAAAAAGATAAAATCGAAAATCAATTGAGACCCTCAAGTTAATTATTAACTAAACTTCAATATATATATATATGTGTGTGTTTGTACATACAGGGCAGAGTTTTGCATTGTTGTCTGGAACAAGCATGGCCACACCTCATGTGGCAGGAATTGCAGCCCTAATCAAGCAGCTTAATCCATCATGGAGTCCATCCATGATTGCATCTGCAATCTCCACAACCACCACAAAGTATGATAGATTTGGAGATCCTATAATGGCAGAAGGATCTGAGGTTAATAGCTTGTATCCCTCCACTCCTTTTGATTATGGAGCTGGTTTTATAAACCCTAACTCTGCCATTGATCCTGGCTTGGTCCTAACATCAGGTATGTATGTATACATATTTTACATGTTTCCAGTTAGATTATGAAAAGGGTTTTTTTTGTTTATTTAAAGTTAATTTTGGATATATGTGGTACTAGTTTTAAGAGTAGAAAAGCTCAAAGGGTGTCCACTCTAGGGGTGTTCATCTGCTCACCCTGCCAACCCGGCCTGGTCCGATGAATTTTTTGTCATTGGGCTGGGTCTCTCTTCAAGCTGGGTTAGGTCTTGAGTTCGAGCCTATCTGGTTCGACCCGTCCTAGAATACATATATTTTTATTTTAAAAAAAAAAAAGTAAACGGACAATTCGGTCCTTGAAAGATCACCAAGTTGACAATTCGGACCCTGAAAGATTAAAATATACATTTAGTCCTTGAAAGATCAAAACGATATACTTTTTAGCTTCTAAAAAATCAAAACGGTATACCAATTAGTCCTTGAAAAAGACTTTAAGGACTGATTAGTATACCATTTTGATCTTTCAGAGATTAAACTATACATTTCAATCTTTTGGGAACTGAGTTGTCAACTCGATGATCTTCCAAGAATTAAATTATTAGTTTACTCTTCAAAAAACTAGATGGAGTTGAGATGGGTTGGCCAAGTCAACTTGATTTTTGGACACCCTTTCTCAATCTCACGTGAGATTGGTTATTTTAGAGTACATTTGTATTATATTCTTGAGAAGATTCTTCTATTTTTTTTTTATTATTATTAACTTCTAAACACTAAATACAGGATATGAAGACTACATCAGCTTCTTGTGCTCTTTGCCAAACATTGATCCATCAAATATAACAGCACTCACTGGAGAATCTTGCAATTTCACACTTGACTATCCATACAACCTAAACCTCCCTTCAGTGACTATACCTTCATTGAGTGGATCAGTTTATGTGAAAAGAAGCCTTAAGAATGTTGGCAACAAGACAGAGACATACTTAGTCAATGTGGTCCAACCAAATGGAACTACAGTTCATTTGAGTCCAACAATATTTACTATAAACCCACAGGGAACACAAGATTTGGAAATAAAGTTCTGTGTGACTCAGCCAATGGATGGTTTCACTTTTGGTGAAGTTGTTTTGACTGGGAGTTTGAATCACATTGTGAGGATAACCCTGTCAGTGTTTCCAGTTTCAGCATAAGTCAATGAATTGTTGAAGATGAACTCTTTTCAATGTAATTTGGCTTAAAAAATAGTGATATATATAATAGCATATTAAAGTAATTTCTTCCTTTTTAATATATGCCTATTTCTACGAAAAAAAAAAAAAAGTAATTTCTTCCTTTTGCCAACACTATTCTTTTTGTTCTTATTTTGTTGCCAAAATAATCTCTAGTGCCCCAAACTAAGGGTTAAGTCTCAATGGTAGTCCTAAACATTTTTTTGTCAATGGTACCCTTAAATTCTTTTGTCTTAATCGTATTATGAGACGCCATCTAAATTATTAAAAAAAATTGCTGACTTCATGCCGACATCTCAAATAAAAGAGAGAAAACTTGTTTGTATATTGTGAAAAAGAATGTAGGCAAAAATGTGATGTATTCTATATACGTAGTATATCTCATATATACAAGATGAAAGATCAATTATCCCATATTCTACTCCTAGAAAACTGTAATCTATAAGCCACAAATCCTGTAATTTTATATCAAATTTTATAAGCCACAAATCCTGTAATTTGAGAGAATCTGATGACAAATCAAATATCGCAACAGTTGATGAGAGGAATAAAAATTAATCAAGTGCATGCCAAATATTCCAATCCTCACCCATATAATCCAATAAATGGATTCACAAAAGTGATACATATTTGAAGTGGATGTATGTGTTTATCTGACCCTCTAAAATAAAACATCCTTTCCACATATAATTAACATGCAGCTTGAAGTTGTCAAAACGATCTACTTAGCTAACTTAATATGTATTCGAGTAACAAAATCATTTGAATCGAATTAGAAATCTAAAGGCCAACAAATGATTTATAGTACGTTATAAGTACCTTATGACAATTTTGTTAGCTTTCCAATAATCACTAACAAAATTGCTCAAGTATTTCCCAGGTACACTTATACAAAAGCTATAACTCGACCAATGTACACTTGAGCAAACACAAATTTCTATTAGCGGAAGCTTAAGATATTCACACAAGATTGGAAAGCATATCACAAAAGACACAAGAGTGTAATTCAGATTTCTTGAACACTCACTTAAATACAAGACAAAATAAACAAAATCAATTTCTTAATCAGTAATTTTAAATAATTAATTAATCCTAATCCATACCAATATTAAAATCTCTCCCACTTGGATAGAATTAATTCATTATTGGATTGGTACAAAAAACCGAATTAAGCAATTAATTGTATCAAAATAGATTGCATTAACAAATGTCATATTGATAGGGTATGTCCACCGTCAATACAATTTTAGTCCACAAATAAAATAACCTTGTAACTGGACCCACGATAGGTGAGCACTCAATCACAAGTTTCTAACAATGTCAAACTTATTTCCAAAATCTTTTTTTTTTGGGCCAATAACTAATTTCCAAAATCAAAGAATTCAAAATTTTGATCCAAAACTGACTCCAAAATAATTTTAGGTACAAAATCACAATTTAAGTGCATATTATCGGGTCAAATTTTCTTTGACATACCAAACTATAATATTAGGGAGAGTGGAAAACATATATGGTCAATAATAATTCAAAAAATATGTACAAAAATTTTCAACTCAAAATTTCGATAATACGTGGCCCAAAGCAAATAATTAGTGTTACGAAAATTGTGAAAAAAATATTTCGAGTATTCGAAAAATTCAAAAAAAAACCCAATAAATAGAAAATTTTTTAGCACATAGGTACAAAACGGGGCAAGAAAAGGCCACCCCACACGCCTCCACGCGCTGGCGGCGCGAGTGGGTGTGGTTGGAGGTCGGTCATCTTCAACCTCCAGCCCCTGCTATTGTTCACACATCCAAAAACACCATTTTTGGTCGATTTCAGCTCGGTTTGGCTAATATTTTTATTGGGTTTTGAGTGGTTCATGATCAAAAAATCATTTCCATGTATTAATTTCAAAAAGCAAGCTCAAAATGGCACCGAAAATTGAAGAAAAACGAACTCATGAACCCTAAAAAGGACCAAATTGAAATCCAACAAAATCAAGCTTATTTCTCAAAATTACCAGAGGGCTAACGATATTAAGGTGTCGAAAATGAAAACCCATAAACTCATTCGTCAAAACAAACTCCAACAAAGCCGGATTGAAGATTCAAAAAACTGAAAAATAGTACTCTAAAAGAGGTTTTGATTTTTCAGCCCAAACAATCTTCAATCCAGCAATTTTTACATGTTATATGTTCAAAATAACATGATGAACAAAGCCCAAAAATTGATTTTGGAAAACAAACAATAATCAACAAATTTAGGGACCAAAATGAACAAAATTAAAAATCTTGATATGAACACAATAACACGATTCAACTCTAGAAATCATCAGCAACAAGAACTAATGGCTCTGATACCAATTGATGGAAATAAATCTGGTGCGGGAGATGAAATCACTAACCTGAAGTTGACATTGATCTTGTATAAAGTTAAGATCTTCAAACCACAAGATTCAAAGAGTAAACAAGATAGAGTAGTCATGATTTTGGCAAAGAATGGGACCAAAGTAGGCAAAAGATGGGGATCCTGGGTATGAAAACATGTTTGGAATATATATACCCAAAATATTCACTAATTAGTCCATTAGTGAATATTACAAAACAGTCTCTTTAACAAACAAACTCCGTATTTATTATATTAGTAATTCAATGGAATAATTACTAATACTCTTTGGACGTGGCTTTGGATTATGCCCGCTCCCGGACAGCTTGTGGATAATCTAATCCATCACGGATTACCACAATTAATATGAACCTAATATATTCGTATTCAGAATTATGATAAATTAATAACTTATCAATAAACACAAATATTAATCTTACAATAAATTAATGTTAATTCACACAAAAGTTCCAACAATGAAGCCATGTTGCTCATTTAGAAATGTGGTTATCTCATGTTTTCAAGTATCTATATCTATTCAGGCCAAAAAAAAAAAGTATCTATATCTATGATTCTATGTTACTCATTTAGAAACGTGCTTATCTCTCTATATGGCAGAGGACATGCTCTGTTTAAATTTGAATTCTTTTAAATGACAGTAATTCTAGTATACATTCCGCTTGGAATTAATTGTTCACCCTCATAATAATTATGAGCCATCAATTTACATCTCATGTTCATAGATATATGAGATTTTCTAAATAAGTAACATAGATATAGATACATTAAAAACATGAAATTTGAACTAAGTTTGGTTGGTCTAGTGGTTGAGTTCACTAGGTCGCTTAAGTAAGGTCGGGGGTTCGAATCCCGCCTTGTATATGCAACAACTAATTGGCCAACGGCAGACCCTTAAATGGAGCACCGATCCGCGGAGGATTAGTCCTTGGCCTGTCGGGCTGAGAGATACCTTAGGAAACAATACAAAAAAAAAACATGAGATTTGTGTTGGGAAATCACAAGGGCACAGCGGAAGCGAAAAAGAAAAATAAAATTAATTATAAAACTTGGCGCAAAACAAAAGGTGATTTTCCTACGGATCCGCTAGCAGGATTTAAACCGGTGAAGGAAGAAGTATACCTCAATGTTTCAATCGGCCCGGTTTGAATGTTGCGACTCTAAGAAGTCCACTCCAAGTGTCCTTCCTCTGCCGGTGATCCACACGAACAGTTTGCTGTCACCAAGGTGCTAGACTTCAGTTCTTTTCTCCAAAAGAACTTGGGACTCCAATTTACGGTTTCTTGAATTTCAAGAACAATTCTTGAATCAAGAGTGATGGTGGCGCCAAGAACAACAAGAACTCCTTGTTTTCTCTCTCAAAAACCGTAATTAGAATGCAAATCGATTTTTCTCTCTCTTGTTTTGAGGAACTCGACTTGCTTCTCTCTCTACAATTAGGGAGCTCAAAAATTTTCTCTCTCTAGGAAAATTCAAGTGAACAAGTCGACTTGCCTAGGCTCTATTTATAGAGTTGGGAAAATTTGATAATTATAATTAGGGAATCCCTAAATTAATGGTTATCAAATTATAAAATTATAAGATTACAATAATATTATAATTTTAGGACTTGAATTCTTAATTAAAATATTACTTTAATATCTTAATTGAATTCAAAATGCAATCTTTGAGAATCAATTTGAAGATCAAATCTTCCCTTGGTCCCACTCAAGTCATGCGCCTATCCTTCCCCCTTTTTAAGAAATTTAATAAATCAAAAATAACATTCCTAACTCTTAGGATGTTATAACCAACTTATTTATTTCCTAACAATATTGAATTAAGATAATACCCTATTATCTTTAATTCAAAATTTGAATCTTGAAATCAAAATCATATTTGAATTCAAATTCAAATCAGGACTTTAATTAATAAAACATTTCCATTAATTAAAATCAAGATAATAGAGGCGCCACCCTCAACCCTAATTATCCAAATATTAGTGAATTTAATAAATCAATAATCTCCTAACTTTTAGGAACCTTATCTGATTTATTATTCCCTAATATTATAATTGTAAATAGATTAATCCAATTAACTATTTAACAATTAATATATTTAAACTTGTCCCACAAATTTAAATATCACAAACGTAGATTTTATTTAAGACAAGACTTCATGTCCCAGACATTCAGCTATGTCTTAAATCGTGTCACTCGAGTGACTCACGAATTAACCCTAATTCGTGTCCCTTTAAGCGGTGTCTAAATCCTGCTCATATGTGATCCAGCAAGCCTCACGTGAAGTTGGCAACAAGTCATCTCCATGACTCACAATTCGAGAGCGGACTCTAGCAAGCCATCAAGACTACCCAAAACACGTGAGTTATCGTTTTATCAAAACCGATTTAACCTTAGTACCACCTCGTCATAGACCCTATTGTTACACAATATCTTGGTTCTGGATAAGGCACGGGAAAGTCATCCTTAATCCAAACCTCAACTTTCTCGATTTCCTGAGTTAGTCCCATTTTTCTGAGTGGCCACTCTTTCCTTGGACAGACTCATCGAGGGCGCCAGTTAGATATCTCTCATCTCTATGAGGGACAAAATTTCATCTTGGTCAACCACATTCCTCAGCACTGTAATCAACAAAACCCGTGCCTAGCCTGTATGGCTACCCTGCTACGGGCAACGTTGGACTAGGCCAAAGTTCGACAACTACAACGCCGGAATAGTCAAGACCTCAGGTCTAAGGCATCGTGACAGGTGTACAGGAGAGGCTAGCTAATGACTAAACCCATGCAGGACTCTCCGGGTCGGTCCAGCAACTCGTACCCCTTTACTTATTGCACCATGACTTTCGTAAAGCATCTAGTGCATGTATCTCTATACACCGAGGTCATGCTGGTCTTAGTTCATTTCAAGTTCCCACTTGAATGAGCGACCAGGGGCAGATTTAGATTAATTATCTTATAATTAATCCAGGACGCTATCATAGTAAACATGCTAATAATATGATAACAACATAATTTATCTTCCATAAATTAATCAAAATGTTCAAAACATTTACATAAAATGATTGACCCTAGGACACAATCTCCAACAATTTAGAAATTGGCCAAAACCGTCTCTGCGACCGCCAAAAGGACCATCACCACTTCACCGGAAAAGGGACCAACGAGGCACTCAAATCACTTTCTTAGCTCATTAAAATAAACAAAAATAAAACAAACAATTTTAATAAATTAATTAAAGAGGCAATCAAATCACTCTAATTTGTTCCAAAAAGTCACAAATTGATAATCTCAGGTTTTGTTTGCGGGTTTTCATTTAATTTATTAACAATATGTGTTGATTATTTCCTAAAACCATGGATTGATATTCTGAAGTTTAATTTTTAGTTTTTCATATAATTTATTAAGGATTTAGTTTATTTTAATAAGAACCAATATGATCAAAGATATTTCAAAGATATAAAAGAGAAGTTTTAGTCATTTACTCATTTTTATCACTTCTCATTTATTATAAGTACAACAATCTCTCTCATCATATCACTTTTTACCTAAACCTTTTTAGCATTTCTTTTTATAAATTATTATAATTAATCTCTACTTTTAATTTTCTTTAATATTTAATAAAATAATAATAATAATTTATTTTTATTTACATATTAATTAATATTATATTTTTATTATTAAAAGTAATTTCTATCCCTCTTATCAAAAAATTAACTATATAAATTGAATAAACTTATTTAAAATAATGGTTCATGACTATTTTCGACCAACTCGGTATGTTTCAAACTTTTATTTTCTCTATTAGGGACTAATGTGATAACTTTGAAAAACTAGATGACCCAAAAGTCAATTTTTTTTGTCTAAAATTTATTTTGACAAAATTAATAATTAAAGTACAAGATGAACAATGACTGTGATTTTAACCTAAGGATCAAACCGTTCACGATTTTAATACTACAGTCTACATGAATAATTAACCAAACTCGTATTTTTTTATTTAACACAAAAAAAAAAAAAAATCATTCATGACTATTTTAGGACAACTTGGTACATTTCTAACTTTTATTTTCTTCATTATGGACTGATGCATCAACTCGGTAAAATTGTATTTTTTGTCTAATATCTATTTTGGGAAAATTGAATAAGTATAATCATAATATAGAGAGAGTACGAGTAGGACGATGACCATTATTTTAACTCAAGGACTAAATCATTCACCATTTTAATATTAATGAACCAATCGACTTGTATTTTTGTTTAGCGACTAGTTTGTGGAGTTGATACAAAATCGAAGACCAAAAAGTAAGTGCCATCTAAAATTTATTTGGATAATATTAGGTAATTGTAATCATAACATGTATATTTATCAAGTGAAATAACCTATTACAAAAAGCTAAAAAAATGTAATTTCTGTAATAATTAGATTATTCCAAATCCTATGCAAAAAATTCCTCAAATCATATACTTTTCAAAAATCTAACTCAAACAACTCAGATTATTCACAAAAATCAAAAAATCGAAAAATAAATTTTTCTTCCATTTCTACCCTTATACATTTTATAAATTTTCATATAATTTTATCTACCAACCACAACTATTATATACCTATTTAAATAATTTCACACCTAAAAATCTCCATTTACAACAAATAATCCAACCAACATTTCAATTTCCAATCTGATTTTTTAAATAAAAAATAAAGAACTGAAAGATAAAATAAATTAATAAAGAAAAAGATGTGCTTATACTTCAACTTTTTTAATTTATATTAACAACTATATTTATTAAATAATTTAGTGACTTTATTTTAATATTTATTAAATTTAAATATTGAGTTAGAACTATAAATATGAAAATTTATGAGGGTGAAAAAAAAACATAATTGTATAGTTAATGTAACAAGTTAAAAATGACACTTGTGATATTATTATTGATTCCTTAGTGATGGCATGAGATGCATACAAATTGCATTTTACACTATTCCCTTCATATATATATATATTAGGGGTTTTGTGTGTTCTAACGAGTACGCAAATATGCATGTAACGTCTATTATTATAAAAAATGTTAAATTATATAAAGAATTAAAATAATTAATTTTATTTTATTTTAAAATACTCAAGATATTAATTAAAAAGTTATTAATAAAATAATTTATTTTTATTTTGAATTGAACATTAAAAAAAATCATGACAACAACAAAAATTGTTTGGAATTGGTGAAAAAAAATTTAAAATTGATATAAATATTTTATTATTTATATGTAATATACATATATTTCAAATAACATGGACGAGGATGTAAGAATGCTGACGAATTTTTTTATGCGGGGTGTTTTTCTTTTTATATAATTTAATCAACATGGATGTAGAGATGGGGATTTTTTTTTTTTTTTACGCGGGGTGTTTTTTTAATTTTTTTTAAATAATGTAATGAATATAGACGTGGGATGGTTTTATATAGGCCAAAGTCCTATTTTTATCCCTCTATTTTGCTTAATGTTCTAAATTGGTCCCTCAATTATTTTCGTTCCGTTGTGGTCCCTCAGTTTTTCAAAATGTTCGACCGTTAGTCCCTCAACATTTTTCATCCAAATTTTCCATTAAAAAAATGGGGAAACTAACTTTAACCTCCCAAAAGTTCTATTATTTTACATTAAAGTCCTTTTCCTTTTATAATAGGATCAAAACGTAAGAAAAAGAAAGAAATAAGGGGTTAAATTGATTTCACACTAAAATTGAAGAAAAAACACAGCATCTTCTTCATTCTACCCCATCATCATCATCTTCTTCTTCTACCCACCACCACCACCACCACCACCATCATCTTCTTCATTCTCCGGGTTAAATTACTACTGCGTGGAGAGGATCTGAAAAGTTCTAGCTGCGAAGATCTGCATCTTCTGATGGATCCAGAGGACTTCCTGTGGCTGAAGAGCCAACTTCCGATGAAATGGATGAGGGAGATGGCGACGACGACGCTAATATTCCGATCGAGGGAGGTGGTGGCGGTGACGAATGCGTGCAAGGATTTGAAGCAGAAGGTGCCTGAGATATTGGAGGTGGAGGTGGATCCTATGGGTAGGTCGAGATTGCAGGAGGCGGCGATGAAGGTGTATGTTAAGAAGAGAGAGTTCGAGAAGGTTCTGAACAAGTTTGAAAATAAATAAGTTGTTATTGTTATTAATCCATAATAAACCAATTAAACTGTAATAGCACAAGAAGATTCTGAAGTCAGTATACTTTTTTTATTTTTCAGAGACTAAATTGTACATTTCAATTTTTCAAGGACTAAGTTTTCAGCTCGATAATCTTTCAGGGATCAAATTGTTAGTTTACTTGATTGTGTTATATTTGATTTTAAGTTAAAATAATTACTTTTTTATATTAAGATATCATCAAAGGGAAGAATATGGTTTCACATCTTGCTTTTTTTTTTTTCCACTTCTTTTAAGCTTTTAATTTACTAAAAGATTAAACAAAAACATAAAAGATTATATAATATATATTATTCAAGTGAATAATTAAATACAATAAAGAAAATTTTACACAATGATAATATGTTACCATTTTTACATATATAATATACAAAAGAAATGAAAACCAAAATAAACTAACGAAGAAAGCCACTTTTGTATTTTAGTTTGACAATTTAAAAGTTTTCTCACCAGACTATAGCGAATGGATGCTCTTCATTATTTTTTCTTTCCATTTCTCTCTATTTCCTTTCATCCTAGCCATCCAAAGCATCTCATGATTTCAACAAATGCCACGTCTTACCATCTCTAGATGAAAATATTAGAGAAAGAGAAAACATATAATTGCAATATGGATAAGCAACATGCATCGAACCCATGTAACTCATTCAGAAGTGTGCTTATCTCATGTTTTCAAGTAATATCTATGGTTCTATATTACTCATTTAGAAACGTGCTTATCTATACTATATTATATGGCTCCACCTTTTATGGTTGGTCAAAAATAGTGAATCAAAAAATTAAAAAANTTAAAATTGCTCGACATGACACAACATATATTTATATATAAAAATAATTAAAAATTTATAAATTTTGATAACAATTTTAATAATTACAATATTTATTCATAATATATGTCATATGTGTTATTATTTTTATTATTTATCATGTTAAAGTCACAAAAAATTAATTTTATATTCTGAAACTTATGAATATGTATTGTATGGATATCGTACAGGTCTCGTTTCATCCACAGGCTGGTGCCCTCCCGCCCCCTCTCTTGTCTTGCAAAGGTCATGGGTTCGAGCACCCAGTTGTGACGGTAAGAAAATGCACTTGTACCAGATAATTCCTCATAGAAATGGCTATTAGTTATTCTTTCACAAAATAAAAATTTGAAAATTAAAAAAAAACTATATATAGATAATTTGTTGGTTAAAAAACAAAATTCTATATATATAATATGGTGAATGATTAATCAATTTTAATAACATTCCTAATTCTATTTTCAATTTCATCTTATGAAGTAAGACTCAATTTACAAATTTTTAATTTTATTATCTCTTCATGATTGCATGACTCATCACTTTTTAATATTTAATATTTTAATCAATTAAAATATTATTATCTCTCTAAACTCATTATCTCCTTACTTTTATATGTTTTATAATTTTGTTTGTTCAACTTATACATTTTATCTTATAATATTGATAATATACAAAAAAAAAGGAAAATATTCTATTTTGGTCTCTAATGCTTACCTAAATTTCCATTTTGGTCCCTAAAATTTTTTGTTCTGCTTTGTTATTTAATATTTAATATTTTCTAAAAGTTTCATAATTAGTCTCTAACTATTGAATGTGGTTATATATCTCTTTTAACACGAAGCTCTGATTTCATTGTATTCGAGTTTAAAACGAGAGAGATATGATCATATTCAATAGTTATGGACCAATTATGAAACTTTTAGGAAATATTTGAAGACTAAAACAAAACAAAAAAATATTAAGAATAAAAACAAAACTTTAGATAAACATAAGGGACCAAAATAAGATTTTGGCCAAAAAAATATATCGGCCCCCAACCAAAAATTCTGGCTCCGCCCCTGCTCCCACAACCCTAATTAAAGAGGAAAAAAGTTTCACCCGAGCAAATTAAAGAGGAAAAAGATTTTGAAAATAATCTCCCAATAGCAGTACAAATTATCCAGCAGTCAATTCTTCAATTCTTCCATTGGAGCATATTAAAGGGGAAATAGATTTTTTTAAGATAAAAGATTATTTCACATTCACATAGCATTCCAAGATACCATTCTTGAAAAAGAAAATCAAATAGTAAAATCCTCTCCGATTAAATTGAGATTTTGTGAGTGAGATCTTGACATGTTCTTTCATATCCAACAATCAGCTTTTAGATTGGAGTTGATTTAGTTGTGTTTGAACTTTGAAGTTTGAACTATGAACCTTGAAAATGTTGCTTTAGTTTTGTGTAAAAAATGCCTCTATTTCATTTGTGCCTAGTGAATTTTGATAATTATTAGAGGGAGTTGTGAAGTATAAATATGTTGTTTAAGATCTATTAGAGGTGAACTTTTGTACTAAATATATTTGTTTAAACTTATTTTAATATTTTCTTGTATTCAAATATTGTAAGATAATGTATTTTTTTGTTCGGTAAAATGTAAGATGATCTATTTTTTTACCTCTTTTGTTTAAAAGGTTTTATATACATCAGTTGTATCCCTTTAAATTGATACAATATAATTACACAATTCTTTAATCCATCGAACACTTGTTCAAAAACAAAACCATCGGAACATTGTGGACAAAAATATATACCAAGTTTATGAATTTGAGTGTTTTTAATGATTTGTTTCGCTGGTCACTCTTGAGCTTGAAGGAAATGTGAAATCTTCTCAGCAAAATCAATAATGAGATTATACACACACGTAAGTTTCTCACTTATAGTCACATGTAATAATGAAATTATTGAGCCTAATCAATAATGGGAGCATTTTGTGGGCAACCAAAGATATATATATATATATATATATATATGATTGGGAACAGTGAATAATGTTACATTCAGGCCAAAAAAAAAAGAATAATGTTACAAAATACAATCACAATGGAGTGAATGGATAAT
Source organism: Chamaecrista fasciculata (assembly GCA_003254925.1). Taxonomy (NCBI): domain Eukaryota; kingdom Viridiplantae; phylum Streptophyta; class Magnoliopsida; order Fabales; family Fabaceae; genus Chamaecrista; species Chamaecrista fasciculata. The sequence goes on from QANZ01034339.1 coordinate 34,913, forward strand.
CATGAATGATGTTATAATACATAAATTACTCTGTCCTACACATACATTCTTTACACCGAGGGTACCTGTAAATACTTCTTGCCTTGGGCCTTGTTTGTACATGTTTGGTTTGTCTAACTGCTTTCCTAACTCTCTGTTCAAACACGCGCCACTCTATCGTAGAATTCTTCATAAATATATCGGCGAGCCGGCGTTTATTTGGTCGGATTGTCGGCATCCTACCTCCGCCGTAATATATTCGATACCCGGACACCAAAGATGATAACTGACTTCCTGAATCGGTCATGGCAAATGCATCAGCAGCAGTGGAGCCTATGTAATCCAGTGCTGCTAACTACAAAAGAAACAAGCTTGCTGTGTCATTCATCAAAAGACCAACGGTAGAATAGAACCAACCAAGCATATTGACTGTAGTATTCATTTTCAGGTTTCGTATTTAGAAGAAAAAATGGAAAAGTGAGAAGAGGTCAAATTACAAGGCCAGAAATTTATTCACTAACCTGATTTGTTTCTTATCAAAAGAATTAGTTATTATAATCCCATGAATTTCTTGAATACAGTATAATAGTATATTATATATATAAAATTCACTACTACTGGGTGGTAAGTGGTAACTTTGTTGGACAAGAAAGAGAAAACTTATTTTTTGATATTTAAAATTTGTCCAAAAACTATGATTTAGTCCCTGAAAATTAAAAATACACTTTTTAACTCATGATGTTTTATAAACATCAACTATTTTATCCTCACAAATAATATTTCAAGAACTAAATAGTTAACGTTTGTAGGAAATCAAAAAGCAAAAAGTGTATTTCTAATATATAGAGATTAAATCGCAACTTGGGAACAAATTCAGTGACTAAAAAATAGGTTTACTAGACAAGAAACTAGCAAAAACATTCCAAGAGGCCCCTCAATGAGCAATGTACCATATAAAAAATAGTTTGAGTCTTAGAGAGGTAACCTAATTTATAGGTGAAGGGAGGAAACCTTGAAAAACTTATTCTAGGAAAGGAAGAGTTATAATCTAGATCTTTGAATTTGACTTATTAGTACTTTTGTTGGAAGTTGTTATCTTTATTATAATTTTGGAACCAGCTTGCTTTTATTATTGTTTTGAGAATTGTTATTTGGCTTTATTATCTTTGACTGGGCTGCACTTATATATGTAGCTCCCTCTATTTTGTACTCAGACTTATTGATTAAAGATTGAATATTCAGATTTGCTCTCACATCTCCCTCCCTTTCTTTCTCTCCCTCCATTCTTTCTCCCTCATATCCTTCCATTCTACTTAGTCCTACATCAATAGATCTCCACTAGCCCATTTATAGTCTAATTGCCTTGAAGACGTGGGTTTATATTTCTCCCAGACTAGCGATATTAGGGGGTTCATATTTTATAAGGCTCCAATACCTTGTCCCTAGTTAAGACATTGCCCAGGTGATGCCGGTTTGTGGGTCCTATGTAGAATTATACATTATAATATAATAATTATATAGTCTATGCTGAATTCTAGCTTTTAACTTGGTAAAATAATAGCAAAAATTCAAAACTAACTCTATACTTGATGGCAAGGTTTTACAAACTAGACTAGAGGTTTTACCTTCTGAATCAGGAAGGTTAAGGAACACAAATAGGGTGCAGTATAAAAGAAAGAAGAAAAGAAAAAAAAAAACAGATGGGCAGTCAAGGATTGTTTTGAAACAGGATTAATTCAAAACAAAGAGCCAACTGGATCATTTATAAAATTGAAAAGAAAAGAGAAAGATCTTATGTATAATTCAACAGCATTTCCAATTCAATAATTAGTCCAGGTTTTAAACTTTGCTTGATAGTCTTGTATACCAGGACCTAGGAATTAAAAATACAATCAAGAAAACTATTTTTCTGAAAGATGAGAATGGCAGACCAATGTGAAAGTTTAGTACCCCACAGAACACATAGATGACTTGCCCAACTGAAGAACTTATATGAAAGGAGAAGCTGTTCAACACCTTGAGATATAAACATCATTACGATATAAAAATTTAGTTATATAAAGCACAGATATCTAGCATTCAACCATGTGGTTTGAACATAAATAAAGCTGGACTGAAAGGCAAGCACAATCAACCCAATGACAAGAGCTTACAAAGCAAGATTCCTTATAAAGACTTGTAAAATCTACAATAAAAAAAAAAAAAAAAAAAATCAAAGGGAACTGCAGCAAACCTGAGATGAATAATTTGCGAATGGTTCAAGTTCTGATGAAGAGAGTAAATTTTCTTTAGTGACTAGATTAGGGTACAAGTTAGTCAATGCAACCAACCGTGAGCGACCGCCATACAGATTACTACCAGCTACAAATATATGTGTCTTGCGGTTAAAACCAAGAGCAGCAAGCATAAGGACTGCCTCTTCAGGTGTCAAAGGACATAGACCTTCAGACCTGAGCTCTGAAGGAGAAGGTAGTCTGCAAATTATAAGTCTCACGTTATTTTAAGTTAAAGTAGTAGAAATAATAATATTGAGATTCTTTTCATCACCATCATCATCATAACCAAAAAAAAAAATGCAATGCGGAAAAAAAGCTAAGCTTGTTCAGTTGTTCTTGCTTTAGCCATTATAACAACACTGGTGCTGATCATAATCCCATGTTTTTATCAATCAGCCTTTGATCAACTCAATCAGAATATACGTTTAATTAATCCACCAAAGTAATATAATAGGTGGCGGAAAATATCTGGCTCAAAGATCATAATGCATACTTTGTTGTTTTCTCTACAAGGGCCAATGCAGGGAAATGGATTTCACGATAAGCTGCCAACTCTTTCCTCTCTTCTTCACCTCCCCCAAATTCACATAAAGAATGAGCTACCATGTCAATTTCAAATCTGAGATGTAAAGATAGATATTTAGATGCTTTCTTCCCAGGATTTCCTCTTTCCTCCGAAGCTGATTCTGAAAACGAATCAATGAGATAACGGTCCAACACTCCAATATGACCGCTATGCTGACGCAACCTTTTAAGAAGCAAAGCACCAGTTTCTTGTATTTGGGGAGCAAATTGCAAGGCATGAAAATTACATCTGCAACGAAGTCTCTAGATGCAGTTCTTCAATCAGGAAGAGCAAAGTACAGCTTCAGATTTAAAAAAATAAAAATAAAATAAATAAAAGACAAGTCCAAGCACCAAACGGTATTTACCTGCAGCTCAAATGGTATTGGGTCAAATGCGAGGCGATTCCCAAATCCAAAAAAATGGACAACTCGATTTTTAAGTAAAATAGGTAGGATGTTTTTCAAGAAAAAACTTGGCTTGGCCTCTTTCACAATGTCAACATCTGACACCTGAAAAAAAGAATATATCCCAACAATTTACTACAAATAGAGCAGATTGCGGATGTCATTTGTTTCCTGAAAGGGATTAACTTACAACACTACCAATTGCCTCCAAGTCCAAAGACTGTAATTCCTGAGGTAGTTCCTTTACTATCCGTATATCAGGAGTCAAGTAGTTAATAAAATGCTCCTCCTGATATATATCGTTGAATTGACTGAAATTATACAATTTAATATCGTCACTTTTCTCAGGCCAAAAAAAAAAATATCGTCACTTTTCCATATAAAGAAGTTATAAATTCAAATTTAGTTAATCATCTGTCCTTATACAAAATAAATTCAAATTTAGTTAAAAAAATCCTAGAAATACATTTGAAAAACAAATTTTCGTAGGGAAAACTACATTCAACCATGACAACTAGATCATTTTTCATATTTCATAGATATTTTAATATTCCTTTTAATCAGCAGAACCCCAACAGTCCGAGGTATTTGATATTTAAATTACATGTGCAGAAAGATAAAATGAAGTCATAAGATAGATTAGACAGAGCATACCTCACATCTCTCCATACGCTACTGTACATAAATTTGGGAATAACCAAAGTTGAATTAAGTAATCGAGCCACAACCACAGCATTGCAAACCTATTGTGAATCCAAATCAACATATTTGACATGTTAGCCAATTAAGAATAGAGCTCTTTTTCTTGGATCCAAACCAAACACATCAGTTCAAAGTAAAAAGTTTAATAAAGCAGAACAGTCTGAAAAAGATCACTTACAGCTACTCGTTGTTGGTTCATTCCACCATTTGCAGTAACCAAAATGTATCCATTATTTCCCTCTATTAGAGTACAATAGCATACAGCAGACTTTGAGTATCACCTTGTAGACCAGCAAACTTTACTTACTCACACACACATGTACATAATATCTTTGAAAACAGAATCAGTTTTAACATACACGTACCGCTAGGTTCCCAATTACGCTGATCAGCACAAGGTCTCCAAGCAGAAGCCGGAGCAAAGGGCTCCTGCCACAAATCTTTAGGCTCACGTTTATTCTGCTCCCATATTAAACAAGTCAGAACCACTGAAAGCTAGCACTAAAGAGAAGAATTTCTCTGTCATATAATTTAAATCATTCTATAACTTCACGGGCTAATACCTCTGCCAAGGCATGGGCAGCCAAAGCCAACAGTCTTTCATAATTCCCCTTCTGTCGCTTTTTCCCTTTCCCAGACTTCTTCCATTTTCCCTGTAAACATCAGAAATATACTTAAATGGGAAAAACTCAAAAGAACACATTAAAAAAGATTATTGAGAGGGGGNAATAATAAATAAAGACCTAGATTTCAGATATATTAGTTTAAAACTAAAATATTATACACACATTACTATGTACAATGAGGATTATCCTTTTCAAGGTACAAATAAATAATGAACTCCTTAAGACTCAAGACATCGTAGTTTCTCAGTTTTGTGCAATATAATGCATTTAACCATGAATCTTTGTACGTTACAGATGGGTAGGAATCCAAAAGATATTCACACTATCCAAACCATAATCAAAGCCCCCTAAAGACTTTCTCACATCCAAACCCGAAATACAGGATATCGTAACACCAAAAAACTTATAAGAATGGATGATTTGGTACTTGCAATTAAATTTTGGGGATCTTAGCGCAACGGTAAGGTTGCTGCCTGGTGACCGGTTCAAATCCTGAAAACCAAGTGAGAGTCTCGTGCACTGGGCCGCCCATTTTAGTGGAGGATATCCTAAATACTCAACACTAAGCCTCACATTCCAAAAAAAAGTTCATGCGCTGCCAAAACAAAGTTTAGTTTTTTCTTTCAGTAATTACATATATAGCCGTATATGTGCTTCACTCCAATACATGGTAGAACAGCTTAAAAGTTTTTTTGGGATCACACATTAATAACACCACTACCATCTTCACTAAATTTAACACAAGTCTATCGTTAAATAGCCTCAACTGGGAAAAGGCAATACTAAGTTGTAATTATAAGGTAGAGAAGGGAACAAAAGCAATTTTTAGAACTGAAAATCAACTCTGTTAATTACGCACAGACCTGAACGGAAACCGAAACTGAAGCAGCAGAAGAATTTTGCGATAACTCAGCGAGAGGATGGACCGCTTCATCTTGCAGCCGAGAAAGCATAATCCAATTTACCAAGAAGAAGGAAGCTAGTAACACAATAAGCAAAAGAAAACCCTTCACTCGTTTCCTGCGATACCACGACTTTCCCGCCTTCACCTTCCCCTTTGGCAGCTTCGATTGCAACTTACAGCTTCGCTTGAAACCCCAAGCGGTCCATCCAAAAGTCCAAGAAGACGACGACGAGCTTGAAGAATGAGATCTGTGGAAGCTCGAGAGGCGACTCGGACCGAGTCTGGGCGAGTGACTCGGTGAGGATTGACGGCTCCTCGAAGTCGAAGAGTGGAAGGAACTGGAGCGAGAAACGATGGACTCGCACCGATCTGAAACATTGTGATTTCTATCATCGTCGTCGTCGTTTTCGTCGTTAGGGTCTGTCTTTGAATGGAAGCTGTATCGTTTGAAATTGGATTCTGAAACAGAGGGAAAGAGATCTGAAGCAGATGATGACATTATTTGGATTAGGGTCAGATCCGATAACAGAGAAGAAATCGGCGAGAAGAAGAAGAAGAGTTGAAATCTCAAGAAAGAAAAGTTGATGCTTGTCTGAAATTCCTTGCAACGAGGATTTCGTTATTAGATACTACTTCTATAGCCTACGATGTAATGCAACTATGAACGCACTATAAAAGCAGAAGAGAGATAATCATAAAAGGCCAAAGTTCTATTTTGGTCCCTCTGTTATGCTCATTGTTCCAAATAGGTCCCTCGGTTATTTTTCGTTCTATATTGGTCCCTCAGTTATTTAAAACTTGTCAAAGTTGGTCCCTCTAACGTTTTCCATCCATTTTTCTGTTAAAAAAAGAGGAAAAATTAACTTTCATCCCCAAAAGTTTTATTATCTTATATTAAGGTCCTTTTCTTTTTATAATAGGATCAAAACGTAAAAAAAAGGAAGTAAATTAAGATTTTAAGTGAATTTACCCAAAAACACAAAATAATCTCTCTCTCTCTCTCTCTCTCTCTCTCTCTCTCTCTCTCTCCCTCCCTCCTTCCACCATGAAGTAAATTAAGATTTTAAGTATTTTTTGTGTTTTTGGGTAAATTCACTTAAAATCTTAATTTACTTTATTTTCTTACGTTTTGATCCTATTATTAAAAGAAATGGACCTTAATTTAAGAAAATAAAACTTTTGGGGATGAAAGTTAATTTTTCCTCTTTTTTTAACGGAAAAATGAATGGAAAACGTAAGAGGGACCAACTTTGATAAGTTTTGAATAACTGAGAGACCAATATGGAACGAAAAATAACTTAGGGACCTATTTGGAACAATGAGCATGACAGAGGGACCAAAATAAGACTTTGACCATCATAAAAAGGCCAAAGTCCTATTTTGATCTCCCAGTTATGCTCATTGTTCCAAATTGGTCCCCCAATTATTTTTCGTTCCATATTGGTCCCTCAATTATGCAAAATTTGACAAAGTTGGTCCCTCTAACAGTTTCCATCCACTTTTCTGTTAAAAAAAGACAAAATTGATTTTTAACTCCTAAAAGTTTAAATTTTTTGCATCAAAGACCTTTTTCTCTATAATAGAACCAAAATGTAAGAAAGAATAAATACCTAAGAGTTTTATTATTTTACAAAAAAAAAAAAACACAACCTCCTCTCTCTATCTCGTCCCTCTCTCTGCAAACAACATCAGCAAAATCCCAGCCCTCTTGTTCAGATACAGTAAACAAAATTCCAATTGTAGGGAAGAAGATGAAGGCATAACATATCAATATCAAATTTTCTGAAACAAAAGACAAAAAGAAAAAAGAAAAGGGATTGCAATTCTACAATTACATCTCAAATTCATGTGTGAAATTCATGAGTTCCATTCATATATATAAATTTCAGAATTACTGAAATGAAGAGGAAAGAGGGAAGTGAACTCACAACTTCAATTGTTGTGAAAAGCAAATGAAAAATGATGTATATATATATATAACAACAGCTGAAATTATGTAACAAAAGATACCAAAAACCAAAATATTCCATTAACAAATGATAATACTTACATAAGACATACCAAACGTAAAAGTAAACTCTCGTAACAGTACAAAAAGTAGAACATATTAAACAAAGTAAATTGAAACATTTCAATCATTCCGTGTCTTGCTTGATTTTCTTCAACCTCAGAGAGATACAAGCAGGATCTTCTTCAACAACAGTACTATCTGGACTTTGGATATCCATCTCTACACCAACAACATAAAGTGGATTATCAAAAATGGCTTGGAATGAAGACTGAAAAAGACATTAAAGAGACATTAAGGAACGTAAATCGTAAAATCATCTGGAAAATAATAAAAAATTAAGGGTAAATTACAGAAAAGAGCCATGTGGTTTGACCCATTTTCAGATAGGGTCCTGTGGTTTAAAAAGTGTCAATTTGGGGGCTTGTGGTTTCCTCTATTTGCAAATAGGGTCCTAGGTGGTTTTTTCCATCCAAATTAACAGAATTAAGTTAGAATAAATTTTAAGATGGACTGTTTTGTGATTTGAGCATTTTTTCTATTAAAACAAACTTTAAAAAGGACTATATTGCAATTTTAACAAAAAAGCTACTTCATTCCCACATTCTTCTCGTTCATCTTCGTCTTCTTCACCTAAATCATTTCTTTCCTTCACCACGTGAATCGCCAACCACCTCCGTGCAATACGTCGGAGGCATCGGAACCTCAATCCTTCGCCGTCGATGATTACTTCAACAACCGCATAAACCAATTCCGCCTCCGTTACGGGAGCGGCACAGGGAAGAAGGCGAAACTCCAGAAGTTCGTTTTTTCTGGGTTCGTGAACAACTCCGGAAGGACGGCAAGCGGTGGCTCGCAGCGGAGATCTGAGTTTTTTCTTTTTCTGGATTCGTGAACAACTCGGCGGAAGCTGGGTTCGTGAACGTCGCCGGCGCTTTTCTGGGTTTGGAGCATTAGAGAAGACGCGTTTCAAATGTCATTGTTCTTCGGTGGAGAGTGGTGGTTCGCGGCGAGTTCTGTACAGATCTGATCGGCGGTGGACGTGGGTGTTTTCCGTGGTGGTTCAAGGTCGTGGGTGTTTTCCGTCGGCGGCTTCTTCTTCTTCCCCATCAAGTTTTTTGTTGTGCATTCTTTGGTTTTCTCTTGTGCATTTCGGTCAAGAACTTCTTCAAAACCAACAAAAGGAGATGTTTAGAGTTGTTAATTGTTAATTTGAATGAAGGAAGAGAGAACGCACGAATTGTTTGGGGGAAGAAGAAGCCACAAATTGCTTTTTGTTTAGAGTTGGTCCAAATTGCAATATAGTCCTTTTTTAAGTTTTTTTAATAGAAAGAAATGCTCAAATCACAAAAGAGTCCATCTTAAAATTTATTCTAACTTAATTCTGTTAATTTTGATGGAAAAAACCACCTAGGACCCTATTTGCTAATAGAGGAAACCACAAGCCCCCAAGTTGACACTTTTTAAACCACAGGACCCTATCTGAAAATGGGCCAAACCACAATGCCCTTTTCTATAATTTACCCAAAAATTAATATCTCTCCAAATTGACAGAGAAATACTACTTACCGTAATATGTCTAGCCAGTTGATCAACAACCACATTACCACCATACGATCGAGAACCAACAACTGAATTTAATATATCTGCTCGAATACGTTTACGGGGAGATCAAACATAATATTCCCTCTGACGCTGCATATAATAGAACCCCTCAGAAAAAAAACAATGGCAAGTCTACTCCAGACATTACACAGTATAAGCCTCTTGTCATCATTAACCTATACATATATTTAGCCGGAGAGTAGACTTCACTGATATCCATCCTCTGAAGAAAAAAAATGTAGAAATTATGAATAACAAATAAGAAATCATAACAACATTAGAATCAACAGCCAAAATAAGAGGAAAAAACTCACATCGCAACAATAGATAGCCATGTTGAAGCTACCTGCAGGTAATGTTCTGCAAACTTTACAGTACCGAAAGGGATAACATAAACAGCAGTGACAGCACGTGTAAATATAATGAAAGTCATCAAACCTTCTCAAAATCGAATCCATGGAGCGAGGTCTTCAAACTACAACACACACAATGAAGGACGACACGAAATGCTTGACACAAAACCCCCGCATCAACAATCTAATTTATAGAGAAACTAGGAGGGAAAAAATTTGAAAATAGGAGGGAAGGAAAATTAAAACTACACAACAGAACACTCAACATCGACAGCAATAATACTAACTTCAGACTCACACAAACTCTTCAATAATAAACCGGAAGCCATTGGACAAAGGTCATTCAAACAATCAATTTACATGATAAAATAATTATATATTACATTTCAAATTGCAAGTGGTAAATCAGACGACAGTATAATCAAACACACAATTTCTACTATCAGAAGATACCAACACCCATTGGTGAGAAAGTAATGATTGCTATAGAAACCTCATAGCACGCGATCGCCGAGCTTATGAACAGTTGTTCTTTTTTCGTGATATGGCTTAGCAAGATTGACAACGTAGCAGCACAAGCAAATGTCATTGCATATAACAATCTCACACAGGCATCGAAATACATGTGGACCAATCCAATAAAACTACTTCGGCTCAATCTCACACAGGCAAGCTTACATGGATCCCAGCGATTTAGATAGGCCACACGTTCAGTTTCTGTGAGTGTGGTCTTCTTTTAGCCTTCTATAGAAGTAGATATCTTTATTTTCAACACTTCCTCTCTCTTCATATTAATTATTTCTTTTTTAAAATAATATTTAATGAAACTTTAAAGTATATTTCAAATTTGCTTGAATTTCTTTATAAACTATTTATTATTATTGTAAATTATTTATTATAATTGGATGGTTATTATAAAATTTTAAATTTATGTATTTACTTTTGAAGTATGTTTAATTTTTTTAAATATTTTTAAATGATATATATTATTAATGTTATTTATAAATTATAATTAGGATAGAATTATGAATTTTTAAACTTAGATTATATTTTAAAATTAAATAACATAAGTTAAATTACTGTAAAAATTATTTTATTGACATTGTTAGTTTAAAAATTTAAAGGCATATTTAAAAATTTATTAAAAATTTCTAAGAATATTGAAGTTGAACTAACCACAATAATACGGTAATCCTGGACATATTTTACAATACTCCCAATAATATTTTAGATCGTCAAAACATTTTTTTTAATATTTTCGAGAATTATATTCCTAAAAATATGATTGCAAGAATTATGATTTTCAAAGATTAAAAAACTATCTATATGTCGAATGTCCCCTAAAAAGTAAGATTTAGCTTTGAAAAAACTATCATAATTAAAGTGCATTAAAAACTATCATAATTATTAAATTAATTTGATTTTTATGTATTTTAAAACAAATAATTAAAGTGCCTAATAAATTATGACTTGATAATCTTTTTGCTAACTACCAACCCACTAATCACTTTAATAAACAAGAAATGTCAACAAAGGTTGATTTGTTATAAAATATAAGAAATAAGGATATTCAAAATAGAGAGAAAAGTAGGAGGAGAGTGTGATTCTTTCATTCAACTGATATCATCAACTTTACATCAACACCTAAAGCCTCTATTTATAGGCTAAAGGATCTATAAGGGAGATGTACCAACTTAATGTACATAATGAAGGGATAAGGTTATATTCATGTACATAGAGAAAGCAAAGGAAAACTCAAACTTCTATGCATAGAGAATACCAAAAGACAAATGTGGATATTCACAAACATAATTATTTATAACACTCTCCCTTGAATATCCACAATTTATTGATACGCATTACATGCTGCCTCATTAAAAACCTTGCCAGGAAAACCCAGTGGGACAAAACCATGGCGAAGGGAAAAAGAGTACAGCGCGTATCTCCCCCTCATCATAACATCACTAAGGATCTTTTAATTTCCGCATTCAAATCTGATGAACCAATTTCTCAAACGTTGCAATTGGCAATGCCTCCATAAATAAATTTGCTAAATTATCACTTGAGCGAACTTGTTGAACTTCTATGCCGCCTTGCTTTTGATATCACAAGTAAATCTGCTAAATTCTCTTTTAGCTAAACTATACATGTCATATTATCTTCATACAATAAGGTTGACAGAGTTCCCTGCAAAAACAAATTACACATCTTTTAGATGTGTTGAATTAGTAGTCTCAACTAAACACATTATTGATTTGCTTTATCCATTGTCTCTGAAGATTAGATAATAAGCTAGCATCTACATCATCAAGGAATGGTGAACTAAATTTATTTAAATAAACCTTTATCTTTAAAATATTTTTCATTCCTTGTAATGAAGAACTATATCTCGCTAGCAAGTGTACTGAAAACATTAATCCTCTTATAATATTAAGATATGGTACTACAAGACCAAAGAATTTCATCTTCATTTGAGGTTAATAGGATATTTTATCACTTCAAATTATTTATCTAACCATCATGGTTACACCATGTCCATGCACCTTATCCATGTGCAACTATCTCAATACATTTTTTTACATAATATGAGTAATAACCTCACTATTATAATATACTTACTTAATTAGTAAGATGAGACAAGTTTATCTTTGCAAAATCTTTCTTGCAAAACTATCAATATTGTACTATGTTTTGAACTCTTCAAGAGTTCCAATAATAACAAATATACATAGTTTGGTATCTTTCAAATAATATCTTTTTGAGATAACCGTACCACATATGTCCAGATTTTTTTTTAAAACTCATGTAGGATTTTATTCATCTTTATTGAACAAGACATCTGACATGCTTCCTATAATCCTTCAGGGATTTGCGTATAAACTTCATTGTCCAATAAGCCATATGAATGGACTATAACCATAGTCATTATCTGTATATCAAATTTGTTCATACAATGTCAGACTACTAAAATATTTGAAGGGGGTCGCATCCAACTTCGGGATTGTATCCATCTCTAGAGAATATGTTTTTACATCTTCAATGTGAGACCTTTGAGTTTATATCTTACGACTTTAGCCTTTCATTTTCATTTCGATTTTACTCATAAACTCATTTGTACCCCACTAACTTCACACCTTCAAATATTTGGACACCAAAAGCCTTTTATAAACAGTCAGATCATATATTCAAAAATAATTGCATCCACCACGGGAGAATTAAACTCCTTAAAATAAATGTCTAGTCTTTGTATCTCAAAAATTTCAATTCTCTTATTTCTTTTCGCACAAAGACTTATTTATATTTAATTGGTTGTACACCATCATGCTGACTATACACCATCATGCTGACTGTACACCACCATGTCTCTGGACTTCAAGTCCACAAATTTCCACATTTCTCGAGTGAGTTTTACTCATCTTGAATCCTTTCTTGTCAATTTGGCCAATATTCACGTCGACATCCTTCGACGAATTATTATTCATGATCCTCAATTTCTTTATAATTTGTAATTTGTAGCGCTACATTATATGTAAATACTTTGTCGACAATATTTTCATATCTGTTCCATACTTTGGCAATAATAAACATATTGAGATCTCATTATTTTTTTCACTTTCAGGTACCTGAATCTCTTCCGGAGATTTTTTATTCATTATGCCTTCATATATTTCCTCGATTCGACCATTTTTTTCATATGCTCCTTTTATTTTCGAGGATTCTTATCTCTGGAATCAATTAGTCCGTTCAGGGACTTCAATATATATTTGAGCATTTTCAGCTGGAAAATATGTCTTTACCATTTCTATGGGTCAGTGAATGCATTTTGCTATTTATTTACAATATTCTTCAAATAAATTATTCTTTGAACTTCAAGTTCACATGAGGATCAAATGAATATAATAATCATCAAAATGAATATAATAATCATGCATTCCTTGTAATTCATTTTCCATTCCAGCTATTTTCTTTCTCCCCCTAATGCTGAAAAATTAATTTCATTGACAAATCATGTCATGAACTATCTCTCTTCAGGAGTTTAAGATATTTAATAATTGAGCGGGATCCATACCCAACTTATATTCTCAATTTTCATTGGGGCCCATTTTGATTCACACGGTGGAGCAATATAAATCCAGCACCAAAAGAATTCTTAAATGAGAAATATTCGGCTCCTGACCCAAAGCCAATAGCATAGGGGAGAATTTACGATACGTTATTAATTTAATGCATACAAGTGCTGCATCATATAAATTGATATGTTCTCATCAGACATTTAATTATTCAACAAGACCATTTACCGTGTGGACATAAACAATATGATGTACCACATTTATCCCAACTACTATATAATAGTCCTTAAAAACGTGGGATATAAATTCACCAGCATTATAAAATTTTCTTAATGAAATAATTCAAAATTTGAGTTCAATCTTTTTACTTGAACAAAGTGGATCGACATGACCACAAGGTGGCACTTCAGGTCCACAATTTTTCTATGAACGCGTTCAAGAATTCCAAGGGATCCAATTCCAACTTTTGTTGGTAATGGTCTTAAAACCAATTTTCATTGAGAACATGCAACACAAGAACTCATTATATACAAGAAACCTTTGGTTCTTTAATAGGCAATAATTTGAGTTCGCATTATTCGTGAACCGGGATGGTCTAACCGGTCATACAAAATTATAAACGTATCCTTTAAATTAATGAACTTCTGGTTCATTTCTCCTTTAAAATAATGAACCTCTGCTTCATTACAACATATGTCAATGAACTTCTGGTCCATTACAACATATGTTTTAATTATACTAATACAAATATAGTACAAGATGGAGGGCTCTTCTGGAGCATATGATCACATGCCGTCATGCCCGATATTATATTTACTTTTTCTTCCATCATATTTTGCTTTCCTTCAGGAAAGCTTGATATAATTCAACAAGATTTTTGATCGTATGACGTACAATTAGATTGATACATGATTTATACTCAAACAAGAGATCATATAAAGATAGATGAAAAAGGCTGAAAGAAATAAAGTAATACATTATTAACATATAAATTGTTAACCAAATGAAAAATGGCTAATAGAATAATAATATATAATCAAAGAAATAAATGAGATAAATAAATTAAATTAAATGGATTAGTTCTTCGGGAACTATCTCATATTTAGTTCTTCAGGAACCATACCATATTTAGTTCTTTAGGAACTATCTCATATTCATTGAGATACCAAGATGTAAGAACTCATTCATATCATATACTCAAATTTTCCTTGAGTTTATTGATGTGATACTTTAATAGTATCCAAATTCCAAACCACTACACAGTTACGTCAAGAAATATAATCTTGTTAATATGAGAATCTCACTCTTCTAGAGTATATATTATTACTCTTCCAAAGTATCTTTGTGAGATTTTTCAATTCTCTTAGAAAAATAATCATTATCAGAATAAATGTACTGTGAACTTCAGGTTCACTTGCCAAAATAAATCAATGACAGTCTCATTTAAAAATTGACATATAGTCACTCTCATCTCTACTGGAGACGTAATATCAATATATCAAACATCGTCTCTATAAGAGACTCAATCTCAATAATTTTGATATATCAAACACTTCATAAGATTAATTGTGATCACATATCAAATCTAAAAATACATCAATCAATCTGCATCTAAAATAAAATATTTATTTTGATATAGGCCTTCAGGTCTATCAAATATTTATATTGATGATAGTCTTTAGGACTATTGAAAACTCAATCATATGAAGTTTCAAGCTATACCGAACATTTCCAAATCTTAAGAAGATGACCACAATAATAAACTTATAAAATATATTATGATAATGATAAAGAATCGAGTATAAAAGCTTCTTACCTTTAGTAAGTTAACAAGAAAGCTTGAACGATAATTAACTTATCTATTTAATTATCCAATATTGAAATCAGAAGAGATTTGTACTTAGTTACCAAAAACTCACCGGTAAAGGCTCATGTTCAGTTACCTAGAACTCAAATGGATAAAGACTCATGAACAGATGCCAAAAGCTTGAATGTTTAGACACGTGCACATATGCCAAAAGCTCAAACCGGTAGAGGCTCGTGCTGATAACGTGTTATAAAATATAAGAAATAAGGATATTCAAAATAGAGAGAAAAGTAGGAGGAGAGAGTGATTCTTTCATTCAACTGATATCATCAACTTTACATCAACACCTAAAGCCTCTATTTATAGGCTAAAGGATCTATAAGGGAGATGTACCAACTTAATGTACATAATGAANTTATCAGAATAAATGTACTGTGAACTTCAGGTTCACTTGTCAAAATAAATCAATGACAATCTCATTTAATAATTGACATATTGTCACTGCCGTCTCTACTGGAGACTCAATATCAATAATTTTTGACATATCGAACACCTCACAAGATTAATTGTGATCACATATCACATCTAAAAATACATCAATCAATCCACATATAAAATAAACTTTTATTTTGATATAGACCTTCAGGTCTATCAAATATTTAGATTGATGTTAGTCTTCAGGACTATTGACAAATATTTTTTTTTTTTGACAACACCGTAATTGCTATCCGCAATTGGTCAAAATATATTTCTATTCACCTTCAAGGTTATTAATTTCTATTTGACTATTAGCCTTCATGGCTGATATAATACAGCTTCAATAGCTAAACTATTGCCTTCAAGGCATTATAAAAACATTTCAATAGTCAAACTATTAGCTTTTAGGCCTGATATAAGACAGCTTCAATAGCTAAAGTCTAAGCCTTCGGGGCTGATATTATACAGCTTCAATAGCCAAAGTTTATTAGCCGTCAATGATGATATTAAACAGTTTCAATAGCCAAAATACCAAACTATAGCCCTTGATTAATAATCAACATGTGCAATAACCTTTCATTGCACTAATCTTTGGCAAGAATACAATAATTGATTCAATAAAGTTGAATCAAAACATAATATGACTTCAAGTCATTTACTTAATCATATGAAACTGTAATTACATGTGACTTGGTCACTTTTATTTAATCATATGAAAACTCAATCATATGAAGTTTCAAGCTATACGAAACATTTTCAAATCTTAAGAAGACAACCACAATAATAAACTTATAAAATATATTATGATAATGATAAACAATCCAACATAAAAGTTTCTTACCTTTAGTAAGTTAACAAGAAAACTTGAAAGATAATAAACTTACCTCTTTAATTATCCAAAATTGAAATCAGAAGAGATTTAATTTGTACTTAGTTACCAAAAACTCACCGATAAAGGCTCATGTTCAGTTACCTAGAACTCAAATGGATAGGGACCCATGAACAGATGCCAAAAGCTTGAATGAGTAGACACGTGCACATATGCCAAAACCTCAAACCGGTAGAGGCCCGTGCTGATAACGTGTTATAAAATATAAGAAATAAGGATATTCAAAATAGAGAGAAAAGTATGAGGAGAGAGTGATTCTTTCATTCAACTGATATCATCAACTTTACATCAACACCTAAAGCCTCTATTTATAGGCTAAAGGATCTATAAGGGAGATGTACCAACTTAATGTACATAATGAAGGGATAAGGTTATATTCATGTACATAGAGAAAGCAAAGGAAAACTCAAACTTCTATGCATAGAGAATACCAAAAGACAAATGTGGATATTCACAAACATAATTATTTATAACATGATTCAATTAATAAAGAGTTGACTCATAACTCACGAGATTGTGAATTTTATTTCTTGTCAATGTAAAGAGTTTATCGATAAGCGATCTATAAGTACCTTTCTAAGCGCTTATAAAATCTAAACATAACTCTAAGACTCAACTCACCTAAATGTTGGTTTTCAAAACATAAAATAGAAATAAATAATAGTAATCACTTGAAACTTTGAAATAAAGCATTCAATGGTTCTCTTCTCATACCTAAGTATCTTTATTGTTTTATTTGAAGAAATTAATGATTTAATCTTTAAAAGATGCTAATATTTTAATTTAATCTTTAAAAATAAAATTATACACTTTAATCTTTAAAAAAATACTATTACAATCAATTTGATTATCTAATATTAATTAAAATTCAATGAAAAAGTTGATATTTTTTTAATTAAAATTACAATAAACAATTGATATTAATAAAATCGTATTTATTGTTAAATTTGAATTAATGTTTTAAGTGTTTTGTCTATTCCTGTCTCTGGCAAAAAAAAAAAAGAATTAATGTTTTAAGAAAAAATCAAATTAATTTTATTTACATCTTTCAAAGCTAAATCTTACAATTTTATTTTTATCCCTTACTAACTTGATCCTTAAGATCTACACAAAATCCACACTTCTTTGTGAGTTCTTTGGATGAGTATTTATAAAGTGAGTCACAAAGAAGTGTGGATTTTGTGTAGATCTTAAGGATCAAGTTAGTAAGGGATAAAAATAAAATTGTAAGATTTACATCATTCAAATTCAATTTCTGAAATCCAAGTCTAGAGAAGTTTGATATGGAAAACTGTACCCTTAACGTCATTCAAATTCAGTTTCAAGCAAAGGCCTAAAATAATAACTTCTTTGACTATAACAAACTAGAACAAAAAGGAGAATAAATTACAATATATAACATGATGACAAGTCAAATATACATGTGTTCTCCCTAGTATTGCCAAGGTGATAAAACTCAAATAAATTTAATTACAAATATCTTGCATCTGTTTTAATTTAAGTTTCGATAGATCTTCACACCTTCTATTCCTTCCTTTGTTCTGTAATCATTCCCTGAAAACTGCATCACTTTACACAAAATTGGAAAAAGATAAATTAACAAGGCTGAAACTTAAAATGACATGTCTATTGCCTCATGATCTGGAGTTCTGTGACCAAACCCAGATTCATCACTCGGCCGGCGTTTGACCACACTCGCTCTTTGCACTAGCCGTACCAATGCTTGCACTACCTCAGACATGGGAGGTCGAAATTCAGGTTCCGGCTGCACAGAAAACCAAATAGTTTTGTAATGATTTAAGGCTGTGATTAGCAAAACAAGTAAAAAAGAAAGATAACTTGGGACTTAAGCAAACATCAGGTCAGTAAAACTATGCCAAATGGTTTCAATCAAGAGCACAGTTAATGGCATAGGTCCTTCAGAGTCTCCAACTTTCATTAAAGCTATGGTTCAAGAATATATTATTGAGTAAACTAAAGATGTGGTCCCTAAAAGATGATGAATTTCTCTATTTAGTCCTTGAAAGATAAAATTATAAGGTTTAGTCCCTGAAAGATGTAGTTAAAATCAATTTGGTCCTTTTGTTAAGACATTAATGCAAATTTAATGATATTATAATTTTTTAACATCAATTTTTAAGTATAATACTAACAAAATTTAGAACCACATTAGATTTGTCAATACACTTCAGTTAGTATTTTTAACAAAAAGACTAGATTAATTGAAGTTACATCTTTCGAGGACTAAATCTTATAATTTCATTTTTCAAGAACTAAATTGAGAAATCTACTATCTTTTAGGGACTAAATCATGAATTTACTCTAAATTATTCAAAAACTTTACCTGAACACAGAGGGCGATAATATCGGCAAAGCGAGACAGTGACTTGGCAGGATACATGCCATTTAATCCAGGATCAACCATTTTGGCCAAGGCATCTATATCATGGAGCTGAGGAGTGGCCCACCTCACAAGCGATTGCTCGGTTCTGGCCCGTGAACTGAACAAATAAAATTTACAAATGAATCTAAGAAACTGTGAAGATGAAGAAATCAGTAATTAGGTTGATTTTCATCACATAATTGGGCTCACCTGTCAAGTGGCTTCCGGCCTGTCAACAGCTCTAACATCACCACCCCAAAACTATAAACATCACTTTTTACAGTGTAAATTCCTGACAATGCAAACTCAGGAGCACTATAACCAAATGAACCGACCATCTGAGTTGAAACCTGTTTGAGACAAGGTAAAAGAATTTTTATCAGCACAGCATATGGGAAGAAGATAAATAGATACGTGTTCCAGCGGAATGTTCATGCAGGGAACAGAAGAATCTTCAGTTCTTCACCAACCTGACGCTCAGTGTTCGGCGTTAAAGCAGCTAAACCACAGTCAGACAGGTGAGGATTCAACTCCTCGTCAAGTAATATGTTTGCCGATTTGAAGTTTCTATGTACGACAGAAGGCAAGCATACTTCATGCAAGTACCTGATTGATAAATTAAGAAAAAAAAATGACTGTGATATGCTGACTTGCACCACAAAACAAGAGAAACACTAAATGCGTTATACAAATCCAACATACTCTAGAGCCCGAGCTGTGCCAAGTGCTATTCGTACTCGAGCATTCCAAGATAGAGACTTGCTGCTATCTTCAGCAAAATGGAGCATGTCATGTAGATTTCCATTCCCTACATACTCGTAAACTAGAAGACGCTGTCCGTGTTCTGCACAGTATCCAGCCAGTGTAACAATGTTCGGATGCCGCAGGCGTGACATATTTGAAATGGCTTCAAGAAAATTGTCTTCCTCCTGTAACGACAGTGCTGCATTGTCGATCTTCTTGATGGCCATGGTCTAAGCAAAACATAACTTGAAGCCATTAGAACACTGTAATATGCATAAATCTTATAGGGAAGGAATAGAATTTTCTTTCTTGAAGTTGGAGGTTTTAAAAAAAAATAAGAGGACCGACAAATCTCAGAACTTTGAAAAGTGACGAAAGACCTCGTGAACTTTCAATTTTGTACAAGCAACCCCTTTTACCAAAATTTTCATTAAAAAAAAAATCAATTTTTTTAGTTCTTGGCTACTAACTACTATTAATTTCAACAATAGTCAATTTTTAGTTTGGATCAATGTAAATTGCATTAATAAGAAACTGGAGTTTTTATGAATAAAATATCTTTAACTAAAGAGGTTATTTGCACAAAATCAAAAGTTCAGGGTCTTTTGTCACTTTCCAAAGTTCAGGAGGATTTTTTCGTAGTGACTAAAGTTCAAGTGTTTTCTGCATTTTAGCCTATAAAATATAATTCCCCAAATGACAACATAGGAAGATAGTACAGAAATGCAACAGAAAAAGTTTACCTTCCCATTAGGGAATTCAGCCTTGTAAACACGACCAAGAGAACCTTCACCAATAAGAAATTCTTGACTAAAGCTATTCGTTGCACTTTGGAGAGAAGCAACCGTGTATGATGTTGCAGTTATAGGGGATTTCATCCGCTTAACAGATCCATTTTTGGAAGGAACCCTCTCAGTAATTACTTTTTCTGCAGGAAGGGGCTTTAGATCCGTAACAATAGCATCACTTTTTACCCTCTGCTCATGCATCTGAGGAATTACTGCAAGAACAAGCCCGAATCAACATGGAACATGTCAGGATACATAAATGAAAGTTCGCATTCAAGAACAATAAAAATTTTATAAGCATTCTGTATGAGAGTTCTACAAAAAGAAAACAACATACAAAGTTAATGCAAATGAGTTCAGTAAGGGAATCAAAAAATTTCCACTGTGACTTTAAAATGGAAGATATATTGGATACTGTCAAACTCAAATAAATAAATTAAATAGCCATGTGGATGATCTAGAAACCGAAGAATATGATCCTATCCCACATTGGTGATACAGCTACATAAATGAACACAAAGCATATAGATTTCCAAGGCAACTACGCTAACTATGAAGCTCTAAATCCTAAGTTTATTATAATAATATACCTTCAAGCACCGGTATACTATAGCTAACTTTTGTGCCCCCAAATATTAGCATTCAAGAGAATACAACATTGATTTTTGCAAACAGGAGCAGAAAATACATCGGAACACAAAGATCCAAGAAAAGGAATTAACCGTTACTAGTTCCAAGCGGAAGACTCCCACTGGATGTTCTTGCAGCTTTATCCTTCCTTCTTTGCTTACCAATACAGAAAGCAAGAGCAAGTAGCAAAATAACGGCCAGAAACACTGAACCCAAAACGATGCCTATGATAGCCCCGGATGTCAAACCCTTGTGGCTATCGGAATTTACGTTATCCAATTCAGAACCCCGCTTTTTATGTGAACCAGAACCAGATCCAGAACTATGATGGTTATTATGAGATGCGCCAGGTGGTGGAGGAGGTGTTTGTGGCAGAGGATGAGTAGGGACGTTGTCAAAAGAATTTCCATCGAATCTAGTTCATATTTGAAGAGCCACATCAATCATATTTCAGAAGTTAAGCATAGTAAAATAGAATAATGTTCCAGACAGTTGGGTTGACACATACATGAAATTACGAATTGAATTAAGCTCTTGAGGTATTGATCCACTAAAATTGTTGTTCGCAACGTTTCTGGAAAATAGGAGGGCAAGATTAGAGCATGAAGTGAAGATAATTATTAAACCCCTAAGTGAAGAAACATACAATGTATCTAAAGGCAAACCAACAAGACCACTAAGAGAACCGGTCAACTGATTATTCTGCAAAAAGCTGCAAGAAATAAAGATGCGTTAATTAACAAGCACTGCAAATATCAACCAGGTCATCTTTTAAAATATATCCAACATACAGTGTAGAAAGATTAGACAATGAAGCAAATGAACTAGGAAGATCCCCAGAAAAGTCATTGAACGACAGATCCCTGCATCATGAAATACATGGGTTAAACATTCATCAAAGAAAACCAATCTCAGGTAAAATAATAATAGAGTTTGATCCTTCTGTCTACTTTTCCATTTTTCTATCCCAAACTAATGTAAGTAGACCCAGCTTTATGAAAATATGGCAGAGTAGGACTAATAAAATGTCAATGATTTGTATAAGCATCCTGGAAGCAGTAAGCCAGTAACATGACAATATAAAAGAAGAATGCCAACTATCTGTGACAAAAATCATGGAATTAAAGTTACTATCAAATGTTATGAGCTCAACCCGAAAATCATCTCAAGAAAAGGAAAAACTAATAGTTCACAATTTCACATCTTAAATGCATAATTCCCTTAACCGAAAAAGGTACAAAAATAGGCTAAAATGGCCTTTATTAAGCTTAAGGAAAAGAAAGTGATAACAATTTTAAAATTAAATAAATCAAAGCACTATGTAAGATAACTTACAGGGTACCGAGATCACCGAGACTAGCAAAAATGTCTCCAACTGACATGGAGAGTGCATTATGGCTTACATTCCTAAGAACCGCATAGAAACAAAATATAAAAGGGATCCAATAAATAACCAAACCGAATCTTATGAAATAATGATATATATGCACAGGAAAGCAACTTACATATAATTGAGGGAATTCATGGCAGAAATGGAATAAGGAAGGTTCCCACTGAAGTTATTTTTTGCAAAGTTCCTGATTGTTAAAATCAAAAAGTGATGAAACATTAAATTGACAGGGAACATAAAATCTCAGTAAAAACAAGAGTGAATGATGTACAAATAAGAAAAGAAACAAAGGAACAGTACAGGCTAGTCAAATTCGGCGGCAACTGGTAGGGGATAGTGTCGTGTATCATGTTGTCGCTTAAGTCACTAAAAGATAAAAGGACACCCAGAAATATCTTATCAGTATATGAAAATAGTAAAGAAAACCATATGTCCCACAAAAAACATCAGAGTAGAATCATCTCACAGTTTTCTTAGTGACATAAGGTCTGAAAGCAGGTACCCCAGAGTCCCATTGAGTCCCAAACCTGAGAGTTCACTGATTAACATAGCAACAAGAAAACCAGTTAGTTTAATGAAGTCTGAACCAAAACAAACACCAAAGAAGAAAATCCCCCTGAACTTTAAAAAACAACAAAACACCCCCTGAAATTTTGATTTTGTACAAATAACCTCTTTTAATCAAAAAATTTTTAGTTCTTTGCTACTATTAATTACAGTAATAGTTATTTTAATTTTGGATCAACGTAAAATATAACGACAGCCATAAAATTATTAAAAAACATATTGAATGAAAAACTGGGTCTTTTAGCACAAAATCAAAAAATTCAAGGGTCTTCCATCACTTTTCAAAGTTATAATAGGTTTTTTACACAAAGATTAAAGTTAAGGGTAGCTTTTGTGTAATTTAGTCAAAAAAAAAAAAAGACACCAAACAGCCAAAGGTTATACTTGGGTAGTATCATATCATACATGGAAACAATAGCTGAGTCCTCACATGTTATCCCTTTCCATGACTCTCCACAAGGATCACCACCACCGATTTTCCAGCCCGTAAGCTGAGAAGGACTGTTTAACGCATTGTACAAAACCTCAAGTGCTTGAACTGAAGCAGAAAGAACAACATCAAAAATCCCAAAACTATTAGTTAAATATTAAGTTCAAATCCAAAATAACAAAAAGAAAAAATCGTTTTGGAGTGAAAATGAATGAAGACATAAGTTACAACATTTATTGCATTCCCATCGGCTAATCAGTGTATAGTGACAAGCAAAGATCAGAGCCCCAAAAGTAAATACCCCAATTTTCAGTTCAATGTAAAAAAATAAAAATCTCTGAAAGCATAGGCCTATTTCTTGCATTGTGGCCATAACCAAACACAGATTACAAAATCAAAGCATAATAATAAATAAAATAACTCGAGAGGCTCAGACTCCGATTCATTGAACCCGGCTCAATCAAATCCTAAAAATATCCGCCATAGCATTATCAAAATAATAGTAATCCCAAGTCAATCAGTGAATCACAAGAATGATCAAACTGAAAACCCAAAAATAGAAAAAATAAAACACACAAAAAGTGAAATAATACCATCAGTGGGATCAGTGTTGGCTAGAGCAAGACGAAGAGCAGCAAAGATCAAAGCGATTGCGAGAGACAGAGAAGAAGAAGCCACAAAAGTGGCCGCCATTGTCGTTTTGGGCCACTATTGCAGAGCTAAGAAGAAGAAGAAGAAGAAGAAGAAGGGTTGAGGTGAAGCAGAGAGAGCATGCAATAGCAGAAAATGTGGAAGAAGAAGAAGAAGAAGATTTTGGAGTAGTAGGTGGGTTTGAGATCGCGACGAGTTGTACAGGGCATCGCCATTAAAGAAAGAGACGCCGAGTGAGATGGAGATTCGAAGCTTAGAGTAATGAAGAGAGAGAGGGGGAGAGAAAGGAAGAATAATTTAAAAAAAAAAATTGACAAATATTTTATTTTAAAAAAAAGTTTAGGTAAGTTAAAAGCTGGAGTTCACCAACATCGTGGCAGCCTTCTAAGATTTATGGACACTCAGAGTAATACCTATGAAGCATGGACACTTTATTCTGAGGGCATGTCGCCGTGTGCGGCACCCGTACGACACCCACACGACATATATTCATAAATTTCAAAATATAAAATTAATTTTCTGTGACTTTAACATGACAAATAATATAAAATAATAACACATATGACATATATTATGAATAAATATTATAATTTTTAAAATTTTTATCAAAATTTATGAATTTTTAATTATTTATATATATATAAATATATGTTGTTCATGTCATGTAAGTTTAAAAATTTGACGTGTTGGTGTATCCGTATTCTTGTCGTGTCCATGTCCATGTCTGTGTCCATGTTTCATAGAATAATACTTATAAATTGTTTACCAACAAGTTTTCACATTGATAATTGAAATGGAACTTATATATGAGTTAATTCTTTACCAACTCGGTCATGACAAATTAAGAAATATTTAAAGGTGAAATGAAAGAGCAAGTAGGGGAAGGGAGAGAGAGAGTATGTATGAATGAGTAAGAGAGAGAGAGTGTGTGCATGTGTCGGCGAAAATAAAGATTGAAAGAGAAAAAAGAAAAGAAATAGTATTATAACATGGGAATGTAAAACATGAAGAATAATCAAAGTGTGAAGCTTTTCTCATGAGACTCTTTCTTTTGCTCTTTCTTGGGGTTTTGGATTTTCCACTTTCCATTTCATATTCTTTTATTACACTCCTTTCAACCCAACCAAACCCAATGCCTGTCACCTCAGGTTTTCCAATTTTTCTTTATGCTTTTCTCTCATATTTTTTTTCTTTCACTCTCGCTTTTTTTTAAAAAAAATAATAGGTCAAAGAATTATTTTAGTCTTAAATTATTATTAGGTAAAAATACTCTTTTTATCTCTAAATTCTACATTAATTTTTAATTTCATCTATAATATTTATTTATTATTAATTTTATTTTCAAAATTTTATATTTTAATTAATCTTTTGACTAACCATTTTTAATAAATTGACGATAAATTTTATCATGTTTTTTAATGAGTTAGGACTTGAATTTCTTATTTTACTAATTTTACATTACATATTATTAATTACGTAAAATTTTTCATTGATAGTTAGATAAAATTATATCGAAGGATAGTCCATCAAAATATAAAACTAAAAAATTGATATAAAATTTAAAGATGAAAAGAGTATTTTCCCCTAATAATAATTTAAAATCACTAGTATATATAGCTAAAATGCAATAATAAAATATAAAAAACTGTTTCTAAATCTTGTTGGTATATGGCCTTTCAATTTGTTATATTCCAAAATAAAAGGATCAATCTTTTACTTCTTATACTTGTGCGCTTCTGATTATAGTAATTTTTTATACATTCATTTGCTTTTTTTAAGCATATGGATAGCAGCAAATTTTTATGCAACTTGGTGCTTGAATTGCTATATGTTTGTACTTTTTTTTTTCATGACTTATGTGTGTGCTTTATTTGTTGAGTAAAACTATAATGACAATTTTTTATTTAATTCATTAGGAGAATCATAAACCTCATTACCAAAAAAAGAAGAATCATGAACCTTATATTTACCATATTAATTCATTTTAAATATGTATTAATTATTAGGTTCTTTAATAATAACGTAACATTACAAATAAACAATTTTCCCATTGAACATATCACAATAAGAATGTATAGTTTTTTTGGATCAAAAATAAGAATGTATAGTTTTAAAAAAGAATAAATAAACGTTATATTATCATTAGATATACAATAATAAATCATAACTAAGCAATTAAAATTTGGGTCATCAATGGAATTGGAATGTGATAAATAAAAATAATTGTTTTTACCCTTTTAATTATTTCTTATTTATCATTCTCACTCCATAATTAAGTATTACACTGAGATATTCTTAACACTATATATATTCACCCTTTTTTTCATTGACCATATAAATGACAATACTAATTATTATTGTTTTTAAAAATAATGTTCCCTTAAGAAATTATTTAAGGTGTTTTATAAATTAAAGGGTAAATTACACGTTGGTAACCTGTGGTTTGGCCCTATTTCACTTTGGTACCCTGTGGTTTGAAACTTGACACTTTGGTACCCTGTGGTATTCTCCATTAACGCTTTGGTATCCTTTGGAGCTATTTTGTAATTTTAACCATAAAAAATTTTGCAAAAAATATATATTGACCCCAAAATTTTTTTAAAGTTTTCATTTTAGTCCCTAGATAATATGTATCCAGGGACCTATTTGTAATTTTTTGAAAATTTTTGGGGTCAATATGTAATTTTTGTAAAATTTGTTATGGTTAAAATTACAAAATAGCTTTAAAGGGTACCAAAGTATTAATGGAGAATACCATAGGGTACCAAAGTGTCAAGTTTCAAACCACATGGTACCAAAGTGAATTAGGGTCAAACCACAGGGTATCAAAGTGTAATTTACCCTAAATTAAAAAATAATAATACCAATAGATTCCTTACCGAAATAAAAAGAAATTGTCATATTTGTTTTAGTTTCCAATATATTCTAACCAACATTTTGATCTATAATTATGTGGTCATCATTAGTTTAATCCCTGATTTTTTTTAATATATTTAATTTCGCTCTAAAGATTCATAACTCATAACAAGTTAGTTTCTTTATAAATATCTTATTGTTATTCAACTAAGTTTTAAAATGGACTAAACTGCAACAAATCATGAATTTTCGTATACTAAATCATTTATTTTAAAAGTGTATATATTATGAACTAAAATAATAATGCTTATATAATCATCCATGAGTTAAATTGATAGTGTAATAAAAGAAATTAATAATAATAATAACAATAACAACAACAACAACAATTATAATAATAATAAGCCCAAAGTGCATTTTGGTCTCATATATTTTGTTCAGGTTCTCAATTTGGTCATGTAACTTTTTTTGTTGTACTTTTTGTCTCATATTTTTTTGTCAGGTGCATAATTGAGATTCTTGCTGAATCCGAGTTTGCTGCTCCAACCTTATCTAAAGATATGAGACCAAAAGTGTAACACGTGATCAAAAATATTACAAAAAAAGTTATAAGACTAAATTGAAACCTGAACAAAAGTTATGAAGCCGAAAATGTATTTTGGCCTACTAATAATAATAATAATAATAATAATAATAATAATAATAATAATAATAATAATAATAATAATAATAATAATAATAATAATAATAATAATAATAATAATAATAATAATAATAATAATAATAATAATAATAATAATAATAATAATAATAATAATAATAATAATAATAATAATAATAATAATAATAATAATAATAATAATAATAATAATAATAATAATAATAATAATAATAATAATAATAATAATAATAATAATAATAATAATAATAATAATAATTTCACTCTCACTTTGTATACTATATAAACCACTCCTTTTGTATGTTTCAAAGTCTTAACTTTTATAGTAGTTGGGAGAGTGTGAGAGTGAGATGTCCCTATTAGTCAACATTAGTTCCTATGCATAGTTGACAATATTATTTCCTATGATTGTAACATGTCAAGGTTGGCCACGTCTCCCTTATATATAGCATTCAATCTCAAACTTGCGATCTCTACACTCTTTACTCTACTATACCCAAACAAGACAGCATTCAAATCAAATTGCATTATTTAAAAGTATAATTCAATCACACACATATATACATACATATCCTTGCAAAAATTAACAAAATATAGTCGGATATAATAGGACTCAACTATCATTATCCCTATTCTTTTTTCTTCCTCATTTACAATCTTAATTGATAATAGGCTCAATAATTAGGAGGCCCAATTGGCAGAAGATGCCATTGGCCCAACACGTCATAGACCCACAAAGTAGGTTATAAGGGCAAGAACGCCCTTAAACCCGCTAAGGCAAGGACGCCCATAACCATAGAGGGCGTGGGCGCCCAGGGAGCATAAGGTCGCAAGGAATAAGGAAACATTCCCTGAACCAATCAAGGATTAACCAAGATCCGCTGTCAATCAAGACAAATCGCTCAGAGATCCTTCCCATGGATTCTGCCTTGGCCACCAAGGCGCTTTACGTAAATAAGGAAATAGTTATTCACTTATCCTTAATTGGCAAAACAATATCTTCCTACATGAAATAGGAAAGATTATGATTCACCTCCCATATCATTGAAGATATCTCTTCTACAATCAAGGAAGTTTCCTTAAGAGGACTCTCCTCGATGAGCCTATAAATACAAGATGACTAACTTAAGCTTCGGAGGTGAATCACAGGGGAGACCCCCTGTGGTTCATTATCTTACAGGAAAATCTTGTGGTAAATCGGGAAACGACCCTCGGCCAAATCCTAGTTCATCACTAATTATCCTAATTCCTCAATAAAGCAAATTCTTGTTAAAGTTGATTTGAATCTTTCTATAGTATGTCTCTCTCTTGAGTATAGCTTTTGTTTGGTAGAATCTGTTCTTGCATTAATCTCCACGTTTAAAAAACTGGATATAATTAGTACATGCATGGGATTGATTGATAGGCTAGTTATTATGTATATTTATTATTATTATTATTATTATTATTATTATTATTATTATTATTATTATTATTATTATTATTATTATTATTATTATTATTATTATTAT